>VSMD01094284.1:0-47045 GCA_008750895.1 Mirza zaza
GCCCCTGCACACGACCCCTGGGACTCCGGCCGGCCCTGGAGGGTAACCGGGACAGCTGGACACGGGGCTCTCAGATGGAGCCAATTAAGGTCTTATTCCTACTCCCAAGATTTGGGGTTTGGGTGAGGAGAGGATCTCTTCCAGAGGAATGAACAATCTTCAGGCAGCCAAAAGCCCAGGAAGACATTGACTTAGGACAGATGGTGGGTCCTTAATTTGCAGATACTTACAGCTAAGACTAAATGGGGGTGATAGGAGAGCATGTGATTTTGGTGGTGCTCAATAGGCTGATTGCTTTAGAATAACCCACGAGGTCCTACCTATGTGTTGGTGCTTTTCCATATATGCATGTTATTTTGTATAAAAGGTTTGTTTTAAAACTACAAAGGATAAATATTGTTTAATGAAGCAAGGCCCAACATTAAATGTAAAACATCCCTAAAAGTAATTCTAAATACCTACAATTCACAAATGAAATAGCTGGAGCTACATTAGCTGACTTGGGGAGGACAACAGTGAGCCGGCCCCTGTTCTGTGGCCTCGTGTCTGATTCGAGCTTCCCAACCCTGTGCCAGCTACAGGTCCCCTGGGGCCCAGGCTGACACCTGCACGTCTCGGCCTTCCCAGGTGTCGGCACAGGAATGTGCAGCACTGAGGCAGGTGCAGGGCCCTGGGGAGGCACGGAGATGGGGGGCAGGGGTCTCTGGGGTGGGCGCGCAGGACCCAGCATGGAGGGAGATTTTACAGGCATTAAAGATGCAAGTATATCAATTGCCTGCTGACGCCAGACCCTTCTGGGGGAGATTCACGAAAAGAGGAAAGGTGGGCATGGGGAAGAGCCTCAAAGAGAGAATGATGTGTAGGAAATACAATAAAATAGCAATGCAAATAGGAAATAAATTACATGCTGGTTGATGTTGTTCTCCTCATCTGAAAAGCCTGTCTCGGCATGCACCAGAGCAGTGATGGTGACCAGGTGGCCTTGGGAAAAGAAAGAACAGGGTTAGATTTGAGGGGAAAACCTGGGCCCTGCTGCTCCTGGCATTTGACAGCCTAATGACAGAACCCAGTTCTTCCTCATCTCTGTAGTCCTGTCTCAGAAGCTCATTCCTACAACTCTGCAATGGGGCATGGGTCTAGGATTTCCAGGTCAAATCCGATAACTGTAACCAGGAGGAAATACCTGTGTGATCCTGTCCCTCCCAGAGGCAGCCCCTGTCCCCAAGGCCTCCTGTGTGTGGTGCTGCCTTCCCTCTCCTATGTCCCTCCGTCATGATGCCTCTCTCACATGGGAACGTTGGTGGAAAGATCCAGGCTGTCCTGCCACCCACCCTAAACAATGGATTGATGAATTGCCAATCAAAGCAAACCCAGGGCACACCTGTCGTGCGCGCAGGATGGCGTGGGTCCTGTGGGAGAGAAGTGCAACCAGCTTGGCATGTGAGGGAAATTCCCCTGACCTGAGGAGACCTTAGGAGCTTGGGAAGTATTTGACACTCACAACAAACGCACAACTTCCCTCAGCAGTAAAAGAGGATGAACACAGGGTCAGACAAAGTAAGGTGTCTAAATCCCTTAGTCTGCGAGTCAGGCGAGCAGTTGTGGCCACGCAAATAAAGGGGACCCGCCAGGGTTTGCACCGGGCCCGGGGAGGGCCGGCAGGGCGGGGACCGGCAGGCCTGAGGACCAGGACCAGGCCGGGTCCGACTGGAGGGTGGGGCCCAGGGCAGCGCCGTCTGCCCAGAGCAGGGGGTCCCAGAGGAGCAGGGGCCTCTGTTGCTGTTCAGGTGCCTGACCTGGGACTGGCTCTTTCCTGGAGATCAGGCGGATGGGACTGCGACAGTTGGTGTGTGCAGCAGGCGCGGCAGCCCCTGCACACGACCCCTGGGACTCCGGCCGGCCCTGGAGGGTAACCGGGACAGCTGGACACGGGGCTCTCAGATGGAGCCAATTAAGGTCTTATTCCTACTCCCAAGATTTGGGGTTTGGGTGAGGAGAGGATCTCTTCCAGAGGAATGAACAATCTTCAGGCAGCCAAAAGCCCAGGAAGACATTGACTTAGGACAGATGGTGGGTCCTTAATTTGCAGATACTTACAGCTAAGACTAAATGGGGGTGATAGGAGAGCATGTGATTTTGGTGGTGCTCAATAGGCTGATTGCTTTAGAATAACCCACGAGGTCCTACCTATGTGTTGGTGCTTTTCCATATATGCATGTTATTTTGTATAAAAGGTTTGTTTTAAAACTACAAAGGATAAATATTGTTTAATGAAGCAAGGCCCAACATTAAATGTAAAACATCCCTAAAAGTAATTCTAAATACCTACAATTCACAAATGAAATAGCTGGAGCTACATTAGCTGACTTGGGGAGGACAACAGTGAGCCGGCCCCTGTTCTGTGGCCTCGTGTCTGATTCGAGCTTCCCAACCCTGTGCCAGCTGCAGGTCCCCTGGGGCCCAGGCTGACACCTGCACGTCTCGGCCTTCCCAGGTGTCGGCACAGGAATGTGCAGCACTGAGGCAGGTGCAGGGCCCTGGGGAGGCACGGAGATGGGGGGCAGGGGTCTCTGGGGTGAGTGTGCAGGACTCAGCATGGAGGGAGATTTTACAGGCATTAAAGATGCAAGTATATCAACTGACACCAGACCCTCCAGGGAGAGAGTCATGGAAAGAGGGAAAGAGGGCATGGGGAGGAGCCTCAAAGAGGTGTTGATGGGTAGGAAATAGAATAAAAAAGAGACACAAATAGGAAATAAATTCCATGCAGACTGCTGGTCTATTCCTTATTAGAAAAGGATGTTTGCTTCAGCATGCACCAGAGCAGTGATGGTGACCAGGTGGCCTTGGGAAAAGAAAGGACGAGGTTAGATTTGAGGTGAGAACTTGAGTCCTACTGTTTCTGACATTTTATAGCCCAACTACAGAACCCAATTCTTCCTCTTCTCTGGAAACTTGTCTGAGAACCTGATTCCTTCATCTCTGCAATGGGCAATGGGTATAGGATCCCCGGGCCCCATTTCCAAGTCAAATCCTATTACTAACCAGGAAGGGATGCCTGTGTCATCCCATCTCTCCCAGAGACAGCCAATGTCCCCATGGCCTCGTGTAGGTGGCACTGCCTGCCTTCTCCTATTTCTTTCCCTCATCATACTTTTCTCACATGGGAACATTGGTGGAAAGATCCAGGCTATCCTGCCATCCACCCTAATCAATCAATTGATCAATTAGCAATCACCCCCAACCCAAGGACCACCATTTATGGCTGTACAATTGGGCCCTGTGGAGGAGAAGTATGGTTGTGTCCCCATGTCGAGTGAGTTTTCTCGACCCAGATGACCTTAGGAACTTGGGAAACATTTGATCTTCACAACAACCCTATAACTTCCCTAAGCAATTAAAGATGATGAACACAGTTTTAGAGGTAAGGCGAAGTATATACATTCCCTTAGAGCAGTGGCCTTTGTCCCTGCTGTCCTGAGGCTCTGTCCTGGTCCTGGTCTATTCCAGGAATTAGGTCATTGGGACTGTGAGAGCCAGTGAGGGCAGCAAGCTCAGCAGCCCCTCACACAGCCTATGGGGTCCCGCTGGCCGTGGAGGATCTCAAGGGGCAGCTGGACATGGGTCTCCCCAGTAGAAAAAAGACCAGGATTTTGGTTTTGGGTGAGGAGTTGAGGCCAGGGATGTGCTCAAGGATATCTTCTTCCTGTCCATCTCCAGGAAGCCGGGGCACAGGTCCTGATCCCAGAGCAAGAATTCTTTGTCTCACCCATCCTGGGGAGTGCCTTTTCACGCAGGGGTAGACAGTGAGGACAGAAAGTGAAGGTGCTACTGCAAATCCTGAAAGTGCGCAGGGAGAGGGGCTACTTCTCCCCACCATTTGGCACACTAGGAGGACATGGGCTCCAGGTTCACATAATGCCTGTGAGGGAGGTGTGTCCTGCCACATACCTTCCACTGCAAGTCAATATGCAACAAACACCCAAATCAAAATTTTGGGTGCTACATTCTCAAGGGGTGCTAACTAATCAAAGCTAAATGCCTCAATGTTAGGCAGAGGCAGAAACAAGGAAAAGTAGGTCTTATTAAAAGATTGTCATTAACCAATAAAGCAAGAAAAGAGGCTACAAACAGCATGTTCAATGCCAATGGACAACATAGCTCTTATTCTCATGATATTAACATGTGAAAAGAGCACATGTCCTCCTCACCTTTTTTTGAATTTCAATTCCCCTTTACCTCAGTATCTAAAGCAACTGGGTACTCTTGCAGGATACCACCTCCTCCTGGGAACTCTCTCACCTTGGGCCCTACCTCAAGGGTTGTCCCCTGCCTGCAGGGTCTTCTTCCTTGATACTTGATGGATATTTGGTGTCATAAATCCACTCTGTAGAGACATAAGTATGAGCAAAAAGGTCAATCACGAGAGTGGCTCACAAATCTCTCCTACTCCAGGTGAGATCAACTGGATGACACAGGATCACCCTGCTCTTTCCTCTGGGTTCTCAGACCCTCCCTGGGCTCTGTGGTGTCAGCAGATTTTGACAAGACACTGCTCACAGTCACAAACTATCACGTGAGAGCATCCCCTTTCATCTTCTCACTCCCCCATTTCCACAGGAGCATTTTACCTCTTAACTCCAATCTCGTTAATCTGGAATTCCATCTTTGGTGCACACACTTTGAGTTAGAAGACTTCAGTGAACAGACCCCATGCCAGGCTCAGAGGAGCTGCCCAAGAGAGTGTTCAGTGAGCATGGAGATGTCCTCTGTGCTGTTGAATATGGCGGCCGGTGGCAAATGCCTCTGTAGGGCACTTGACATATGCTTAGGGACTGATGAATGTTTCATTTTTTTATTTTTATTGATTGAATGAATTATTTAAATAAATAGTTTTAAATAGTTTTAAACAGTGCCTCCCATTGGTGGCTGCACACTGGATAATAGCACAGCTTTAGAAATCAAAAGAAGAGGAAGACTTGGGTCCCCTCCCCTGGTGATTACTTGTAGAGTAGTTGACATGGTGTTGGCAGAAGACCACAGGAAAGTGTAAATAACCTTTTCCCAGGACACATTTGTTTTCACCAGCTGCCTAGGGGAGCCACCTGAGTCCACGTTGGGCTTAGGAAGAGGGTGGTGTGCACTTAACACACCCAACAGGCTGATTGTGAGGACACATAACTCTATTGAGAGGAGACAATACAGAAAGGCAGCAGAGAACAGTGACATGATGCACGTGCCTGATGGCCTGGGGTCAGATCCTGTCACTAAATCAGCTACTTTTAGGGAGGACAGGAGACTCCTGTCTGATTTAATCTTCCCTAAACGTGTCAAGCTCCAGGTCTTCTCTGGGCCAGAGTGAGATCTGCACATCATGGCCTTCCCAGATGTTACCACAGGAATGTGCAACAGAGACAGAGGTGCAGGGATCCCTGGGGAGTCAGAGATGGAGGAGAGACACACTGGGGTGGGTGTTCAGGACCCAGAGAATTCCTCCAGTGACCTTGTGGTTTCTATTATTAATATTCCCAGGGTCAGGTCCATGGGGCACTGAGATCTGTTTTCTGCTGTCTGCTGAGGGTATGGTCTATCCACAGTCAGTGTCTATAAATGTCCTTCATGAGCAAAGTAACCCAGGCATTCAACTGGGCAGCCTTCAGGTGACTGGTCCCTGGATACAGATGCAGAGGAAAGGGGAGGTCTCTAGGACTCCAGGGTGAAAAGACAGAGTCCTGTGCACCTGGGTGCTGTGAGGAGCAGGAGGTCTGATGACACAAGGGTGGGAGGGGTGACCCTGCTCCTCCACCCAGACCCTCAGTACAATCCAGCCAAGAGACCGGCACATGAAATATGCACAGATTCTTGGAGGGCTTTTCTTTTTCCACTAAAAACTATTATTCCCTCTAACACCACCACCAAACCTTGCCTATGTCTTTTAATAAAAAGAAAATCATTATGCTATGGTGATAAAAAAATAAATTTTATGGCTTAATGAATTTCACTGTGAAAAGGATACTGTAAACTTTGCTATTTAAAATGTAATAAGCCAGAACAATGAGACAAGAAAGGGGAATTGAGGGCATCCATATAGAGGCAGAAGAGGTCAAACTATCGCTCTTTGCTGATGATACGATCTTATATCTAGAAAACCCCAAAGATTTTGCCATGAGACTACTGCAATTGATAAATTCAGCAAAGTCTCAGGTTACAAAATCAATGTACAAAAATCAGTAGCAAAAACAGTCAAAACGAAAATCAAATCAAAGACTCAATAACTTTCACAATAGCAATAAAGAAAATAAAATACCTAGGAATATATTTAACAAAGGAGGTAAAAGACCTCTACAGGGAGGACTATGAAACACTGAGGAAAGAAATAGCAGTGGATGTAAACAGGTAGAAAACCATACTATGCTCATGGGTCAGCAGAATCAACATTGTTAAAATGTCTACACTACCCAAAGTGATCTACAGAGTCAATGCAATCCCTGTTAAAATACCAACATCATTTTTCACAGATCTAGAAAAACTAATTCTACACTTTCTGTGGAACCAGAGAAGACTCTGTATAGCAAAAGCTATCTTAAGCAAAAAGAACAAATTGGGAGGCATCAATTTACCAGACTTCAAGCTATACTACAATGCTATAGTAACTAAAATAGCATGGTATTGGCACGAGAACAGAGACATAGGCCAATAGAACAGAACTGAGAACTCAGATATAAAACCATCCTCATATAGCCATCTAACCTTTGACAAAGCAGACAAAAAATACACTGGGGAAGAGAATACTTATGCAATAAATGGGGTTGGAAAAATTGGATAATCACACGTAGAAGACTAAAACAGGATCCACACCTTTCACCTCTCACAAAATCAACTCATGGTGGATAACAGACTTAAACCTAAGGCATGAAACTGTAAGAATTGTAGAAGAAAATGCTGGAAAAACTCTAGACATTGGCATAGGCAAAGAATTTATGAAGAAGACTCCAAAGGCAATCACAGCAACAACAAAAATAAATAAATGGGATCCAATCAAATTAAAAAGCTTCTGCACAGCCAAGGAAACTATCACAAGAACAAACAAACAACCTAACAGAATGGGAGAAAATATTTGCATGTTACACATCCGATAAAGGGCTGATAACTAGAATGTATATAGAACTTGGGAACATCAGCAAGGAAAAATCAAACAACCCTATCAAAAAGTGGGTAAAAGATGTGAACACAAACTTTGAAAAAGAAGACAGACTAATGGCCCAAAAAACACATGAAAAAGTGCTCAGCATCTCTAATCATCAGGGAAATGCAAATTAAAACCACAATGAGATATCACTTATCTCTAATAAGAATGGCCTTTATCAAAAAGTCCAAAAACAATAAATGTTGGCATGAATGCTGAGAGATAGAACACTCATACACTGCTGATGGGACTGCAAACTAGTACAACCTCTGTGGAAAGTAATATGGAGATACCTCAAAGAGATACAAGTATAACTACCATTTGATCCAGCAATCCCATTACTGGGCATCTACCCAAAAGAACAAAAGACATTATATAAAAAAGATATCTGCACTAGAATGTTTATAATAGCACAATTCAGAATTGCAAAGATGTGGAAATAACCCAAGTGACCATCAATACATGGATTGATGTATTAATGGATTAATAAAATGTGGTATATGTATACCATGGAGTTCTACTTGGTCACAAAAGACAATGGTGATCTAGCACCACTTGTACTATCCTGGATAAAGCTGGAGCCCATTCTACTAAGTGAAGTATCCCCAGAATGGAAAAACAAGCACCACATGTACCGACCATCAAATTGGTATTAACTGATCAACACCTAGTGCACATATAGTAATAACATTCACTGGGTGTCGGGCAGATGGGAGGGGGGATGAGGGGATGGGTACATTCACACCTAATGGGTGTAGTGCACACCATCTGTGGGGTGGACAAGCTTGAAGCTCTGACTCGGTGGGGCAAAGGCAATATATGTAACCTAAACATTTGTACCCCCGTAATATGCTGAAATAAAAAAAAATGACAGAAAAAAATTAAATGTAATAAAGCCAATTATATTTATTCATTGATAAATTTGAAAAATAAAATATGCACAAGTAACTTGTAATTCTATCCTCTTAATATATCTCAAACCAGCATTGCATGTAATTTCCTTCATTTTTTTGCATTTCATTTGATTTTATATATATATGAAAAAATCTATGGAACCTCAACTTGAGAAATGGTGCCTAGAGGTGACCCCAGCCCTCACTGGGGGCTCCACAGAGGCTGGGGACCTCGGGGTTTAGGCAAATCCCAGATGCTCTGGGACCTTGTGGTGTCCCCTACTTGGTGCCAGGACCTACTAAGTGCTCACAGGCTGCAGAGCTGGGCCCAGTGGACTGCTTTCTTGCATGACAAGGACCCTGGGATGCCTCTCTCTGCCTCACAGTTTTCCCAGGATGCCTGAAATAGGGGAGATCAGGGTCAGCCCCAATGTCTCCACATGATTAACTAGGGATGTTCTTGTTGGCTTTAGGGGATTGTGAGGGTAGGGCTGGGTCTTGCAGAGGGAGATGCTGACCAATTCTAGTAGCATGTCCACAAGGAACACAATGAGATCTCTTAGAAGTCATGCACATGGTCATGTGGCCCGTCCAGCACCCACAGACTCTCCCCTGATTAAAGCAGCCTTTGGGGGACTTAGCTGAGCATCCTCAGGGGCTTCTATAGAGCAGATGTCTGTTCCCTGGGAGGATGTTCTCATCCTTCACTTTCCTGCATGGATTTTTAGCATCCTTTCATAAGCACATGTGCAATCACCCCCAAGACCAGTGCTTTCTTCAGTCATGCTGGTTTTCCTGCTGGGCCAACAAGCAAGACCCAGAATCAGTGGTAAACATGTGCACTTGTTTTCCTTCCCCTCTTCATCCTGTCTGCTCCACACTCAGATTTCCTTTTCCTGTTCTGCTCCATCTTTTATAACTTCTATTTCTTCTCCTGGATGCAGGACTAAAGAAATTCTTGACGTCTTGAAAGAGGAGAACAGCTGTGCACACCCAGAACTTTCCAGTGCAGGAATAGCCCGGTCAGGGGAGGGTGCCCAGAGCAGACCCACACTCACTGGGGGCCCCTCCAGCAGGATGGGCCCAGCTCCCCTGACCCCAGCCCAGCCCCTGGAACATTCTGCTCTGCTCAACTTGGGTCCCAGCTGCAGCCTGCAGGGCAGAAACCAGGGCGATGGGAGAAAGAGGGGAGGAGGCTGGAGAGAGACTGACAGACAGTGAAGGCCCAAAGACCCACTGCCTGGATGTGACCAGGACCCTCAGGATGACAACCATGAATGGAGGGGAAGAGGGACTGGGGAAGGGGTACCCAGAGGAGATTTTGATTAATAAACAGGAAGTATAAAAAAAAATGATGCAGAAAGAGGAGTCATTACTACTGATCACATGGACATTAAACAGATAATTGAAGGAATAATTTGAATAAATCTATAGCTACAAATATAATATTTTAGATGAAGTTGACCAATTCCTTCAAAGGAATAAACTACCAAAACTCACATAAAGAGAAATAGATAATCTGAATAGATCCGTATTTATTTCAGAAATTAAATGAATAATCAATACTTTATCAAAAAACAACAACAACAAAAAAACCCAACAACAACAGCAAAAATACCCATAGCAGATCCAGACAGTTTCACTTTTGAATTCTACCATATTCTTACAAGGGAGAACATAGTCTCACCATATAAGCAAGTGATCATTATCCTAAGTATTTACCCAAGTAAATTAAAAAACCATGTCCACACACACATGCAATAACCAAACTATGCAGGAAGGTTCATGGTAGCTTTAGTCACTCAAATTGGAAACAACCAAGATGTTCATCAAGAAGTGAATGAGCCAACAAACTCTGTGACACCAATCCAGGGGCCTGTTAATGTATGGTAAGAATCATTGAGCTATTAAGCTACAAAAAGATATGAAGAACCTTATATGTATATTGTTAAGTGAAATAAGTCACTCTGAAATAGCTGAACGCACACTGATTCCAGCCATATAAAATTCTGGAAGAGAAAAACTATAGAGATAGAGCAGAGATTTTTTGATTGCTAGAGGTTCTAATGAGAGGGGAGGAGGATTAACGGGCAGCACAGGTGACATTTGGGGCGCATTATTTTGTAATATTAATGAATGGCATGAGCTCATCAAAATCCACTTTGCAACCCAGAGGAAACCAAAATGTGAATTCTGGACTGTAGTTAATAATATATCAACGTTGGTCGGTCATTGTAACAAATGAGCACATTAACATACGATGCGTTTTAAAAAAGGAAATGTGACAGGCACACTAAAAGCTCTGACTTCAGCATTATACAATTTATCCATGCAGCAAAAACACTTGTACTCTTTTAATATTTTGAAATAAAAAAAGAAAAGGAACTGGAGGGAGAAATATGAGAACCTTCTGAACTACCTCTTCAATTTTTTATGTTAATTCAAAATTCTTCTACATAATATCTATTAAGTTTTAAAATCTGGCAACACTATCTGAGAAAGAGGTACTTTTTAGCTCATGTTTACCAGTCAGCTATTTGTCTAAATAGTAGAGTGAGATGTTGTTTACTATTTAAAAGTGAACTAAACTCGAAGTTGTCAATATATCTTTACTCCTGTGGTTGTAGCATTAGTGACTTACTAATTTTAAAAGTCTACACGTGAAATAAAAGAACACACACAACTGTGTAGAATTTTGTGTTAAACATGGGATGCTGAATCAACTAGAATCATTATTCTTGAATGAACTTAAGAATTGAATTTCCACTGTACCTTGAACTGACTGGTGGTATTCAAGGTGCACCCTTTTGTGTGGTCATTTCCAGGTTATCCTGACCCACTGCTTGGTGTAAGAAATAGATTTTTCTTGACCCCCGAGGAACTATTTTTACATTCCTGAAGCAAGATCCTGGGAGATGTATTACAATAAAGAAAGCCGTTGACATCTTGCTGGTAGAAGACCTTTTTGGAGAAGTCAGAAATAATTTATGGACAGTTTAAACTTTTGATCTCTTTCCATTTCTCACCATTTGTAGCAAAGCCACTGGAATCGGAATTGCAGTTCAGCAAGGTCTTCAGTGTGGGTTGCACTTAAAACCAAATACATTGTGTGAAAGGATAAGCCAGATGCTTGGTGGTGGTTAGATACAGAGAGGGAGCTGGGATGGCTACAGGACAGGGCAGGTGGGAAGTTTACTTCATCCTTTACATGGGGGTGATGTTTTCCAGCTCACAGAGACTATTTGTTAGTTCCTGTGACCCCCATGTCAGCCCCTAGAGATAGGCAGAACAGGGGCCGTAGCCCATATCTTACAGTTTAAGTAATTGAAACTTAGAGATTTTAAGTGACTTGCCCAGAGTCACAACACTGATGAGTGATGGATCTGGGACAAGAATGTATTAGTTGGTTCTCTGGGAACAGAGATTCCTGGACACCTGAGACTTCTGATCACGCCCTGGACCTTAAACCAAGAGCGCTTCTCATGCACTTTCTCATGTCCTCCTGCTCCAAGGTTTCTTTGGGATAGTTCATGCCCTGGAAGAGATGACTGAGTCAAGAGAAGGGCTCAAGTCAAAACCCAGCCTCCTGCCTCTAGGGTTCAATCCCTGACCTAAAATTTGATAGTTTTCTGCAAACAAAGCCTCCCTGAAGAACAAGTCCAAATGTGATCCTCCTCCCTGGCCTCCTAGTATTGTCAGGTGCCTTGGTGTGAGCCTTCCCAGCAACTCCTTGTGACCAGCGGTCAGCTAGGCTGCCAAGCTGGCTCAGAATTCAGGATGTTCCAAACCAACTGCCACATGATGGCTATGCCAGGAATTCACTTCCCTTCAGTTGGCCAAGTCTGGAAGAACAGTCCATGGGAACTAACTGGGCAAGTGGCCATCTGGGTGGGTGCCTCAGATGTGTAATGAATTATGTCCCTACTGTCTCACTGACCACTTACCTGAGCAACCTTGGTTGGGAAGTAGCAGTGGCTGCACCAGCACTCAGTGTCACCTTCCTGCTCACACCCTTTCTCACCAAACTACTTCTTTACAAACTCCCCATCCTTCCCTAGACACTGCAGTGGCAGGGGCAGAGTCCTATATCCTATCAGAGGGACTCATAGTTAGCCAAAGCATGGAGAACCCTCCCTAGGATCCTCCTTGGGGAGGCCCCTGTGACCATCTTTCCCTGTGTCACCAAATGTCCATTCCACTAACCCAGTGGCACTGACCCTTCCGACCTCTCTCCCCAGAAGCACTCAAACAGCCAGAGATCCTGTCCTCATCAAACCAAAGGAAATCCTACTGTGAAATCCCAGTTTCTTTATTTTCTAAATATCTAGACATACACTGCTGTAATATTTGATTTTGAATTTTAACATCCACATTCAGAAGAGTTTGACTTGTGATTATCCTTTCATGAAATGTTCTCTATGGTATTTGGAATCAAAATTCTCCTAATCTTATGAAGGCAATGCAGGTGTGTTCCTGCCACATGCATTCTCTGGAAGAGCGTGCACAAAACTGGCATGAGAAAATAGTACATTATTCTAAATTGAGGAAAATACTTAAGGCAAGCAGCTTGACAGAAGAGTTAAAAACATTAAAAATACACATTGAGTAGCAATAACACAAAACTATAAAACACAGATTTATAATTCTATAGACACATTGGAGTGGGGGAAATGAAAGAATATGGGGAAAAATTGAGTACAAGTTACCCAGCCCATTTGAAGAAACAGCAGTTGGGAGATCAGTGTGAACACACACCTCCAGGGGGAACACAGATCTCCCATCTGGGAGGACGCTGAGTGTGAATCTGAGAACAGTATGATTGCTACCGCACTTGAGCCTCCCAGCTCCTAGAATCACAGTTAAAGTGGAGGGCAAGATGTACATCTCCACATTACCACTGACAACTCCAAATAAATGACTGAGGCAAAGTTCTCATCAATGGAGGTTTATTTAGCCAAAGTTGGAGGACATGCCCAGGAAAAACACAGACCACAGACAAATCATTGGCTGTTTTTCTGAAGCAGGATTTGGGAATTCAGGTTTTCGAGAGGACAGAGCACATAGAAAGAAACAAAGAGGAGGGGGTGGAGGGTAGTGAGACAAAGTTGGTTCATTCTTGTGAGGCCCAGGAAATCAACACAGTACATAAGATAAGGTGAATGTTAGAAGAGAAAAAGGGAGTGAAGAAAGCATCAGTTATGCAGAAGTCCCCGGGCAGGTGGAGGAATATTTGATCTTGGCTCTGCTATGAACTTGGGAAGGTAAACCTGTAATCAACATTATTAGTGTGGAATTGAACAGATTTTATTTTTAGGAGGTAGACTTAGCTTGCAGACTCAGACTTACAACTTGCATGTCCTTGTTTAGGGTAAGACAACAAAGAATTTACTTATGAATGATGTGTAGGGCAGTCCTTTGCAGGTGCCTGAGGCTTTTATCTTTTCCTGGGGATCTGGGTGGTGCACAACGTTACTAACAACTATTCATTTGGAAGGGGTGTTATATGACTCATCTTCCTTCCTTCCCTTTTGCATAATGAGTGGAGTAGTGGTCCTGAGATTTTTATTTTCCTTTACATTTCCCCCTTCTTCAACATCTTTAAGAGAAAGCACTATAGAAGACATGAGTTTGATATTGTATGTTTTATCTAATCCCACATTGTTAGGAAGGCTCATTCTTAGAAAATTGTTTCCCACAGAGAGGAAAGAAAATTAAATCAAAAAGGACCTATGCCATATTGTAGGTAAATAATAAAAACTTGAAAATAATGAACAAGGCTAGAATATAATAATAGAAACATAATTTTTTGTCTCTCTAGTTTCTTGTTTTTATCAAGGATAAATCTGAGTAGGACCAATTTATTTGCAACACAATTTTACTCTTATAATACCCAGCTAGGTTGTTTGCATAAAGTGTAGGAAGAATAGTTATTGCCAATAGAGGCTATTTTTTTTTAAGTTGGCTTTGTTGAAACTTTTTCATGAGGAATCTCAGATTAGACTTTTTTCTTCTTTCTTTAAAAGAGCCTCTTGAAGCGACTTAAGCCTAGGATTTGTCAGACTGTCCACAATAGCTGTATGAATTGGGCAAGTTCCTCTTTTTTGAGGTCCCAAAATAGGTAAAGGTCCCCAAATGTGTCAAAAATTGGCATTGTTTACCTGCCACAGATTAGAACCTTGGGCAAGGTAGGTACCACACCAAATTCTCAGAAGGTTTTTTATTGGATCTATGAAGTCATCCTTAATTCTTCAATGCAGTCTGGGCACATTTGAAAATATGCCGTCCCAGTGAAAGCCTTGGTAAAACAACCAGTGTCTCCAATTGCGTTTGGTCATAAAAGAAAACAGATTCTTAGTGAACTTATGCAAATAACTATATTGCCATAAATTAAAAATACAAATAGTTTTTAAATTCTGGAGAAATCAAGTAGAAAGAAAAGTGGATCTTTTAAATTTTTTCACAAAAATATACTTAACCAATTTGTTGTAAGCAATAAATAGCTCAAAAGAAGGAAGTTTTCTTGACTTCTGGAAAACAAAACACAAATTGAATCAGCAGTGTTTCAAACAAGAAGTCATAAAAAGTTAGTTCAGTTCCATGTAATTAATTTTTGTTCTGCTTGAGGCTGGGTTAGCAATCCTCATGAAGACATCGGCTTTTTAATTAAAGTGTTGGAAATTTTCCTCGTCCAAATGATATGATCTCCAAAGTTATCAGTTGTGCCTGTGTTTTCAATAGTACCTGTCAGACATCAGCACTTGAATGTTTACAGCAGCACAATTCACAATTGCAAAGATGTGGAAATAACCCAAGTGCCCATCAATACATGAGATTAATAATGTGGCAGATGTATACCATGGAGTTCTATTCAGCCATAAAAAATGGATTAATAAAATGTGGCAGATGTATACCGTGGAGTTCTATTCAGCCATAAAAAATGGTTAACTACCTATTGTATTATTCTGGATAGAGGTGGAGCCCATTCTTCTAAGTGAAGTATCCCAAGAATGGAAAAACAAACACCACATGTACTCACCATTAATTGGTACTAATCAACACTAACGTGCACATACGGGAAGTAACATTCAGAGGGTGCTGGGCAGGTGGGAGAGGGAGGCAGGGATGGGTAAATTCACACCTAACGGATGTGGTGTGCACTGTCTGGGGGATGAGCATGCTTGTAGCTCTGACTTGGGTGGTGCAAAAGCAATTTATGTAACCAAAGCATTTGTACCCCTGTAATACTCTAAAATAAAAAAAAGAAAGAGAACCCGTCAAAGTCTTTTCTATAAATTTTTTTAAGAAGCAAATTTTGGACTGTAGCTGGTTTGATTTTTGAGAAGAATGAAAGTAAACAATCATTGTGGATGACAAGAAAGTCATAGAATAGCCATCGTTACAGAGACAATTAATAAAGACATTTGGTTATTTTTGTGGCATATAACATAATAATATGCATTTAACATAATAATAATTATTACTGATAACATATATCAGGATATATGTGAATTTTTAGGAATTTCATAAAATTTGGGGACATATATTCATAATACATTTATACAAATTAACCCAAAGAAAGTTAAATGCCATTTATATTTGACAATGCTTCCTGTAATTTTACATATTAAATAAACCTAATATGTCTCTCTTGGACATTCAGTGGCTCTAATATTCAAAAAGCTAGTTTGAAGTCAAAAGGACTGAATTTAGAATTTTGATTTTGTAAAGTTTATGAACAATTGTGAATCAATTTAAAACAATTGATATCACAAAATAGAATTACAGGTATTGTAAATAAGTCATTCATTTAACTAAAGTGATAATTCAAGGATTTAAAAAACAAAAATCTTTATTTTTTGATAGAGAGGGGACTCAAATTTTTCAAACAATCATAAGGCCTGAAAAAGACAAACTGAAAAACAAGCAAATAAATGTCAAACAATCTGTCTCCTTTTTTCTTCCTTTTTGCTGTTTACTCAAACTGTGAACAAAAATTTTGACTGTCTCTATTAATATTATATGAAAATCTCATTTAAACAAAATTTTATCTTTGTATTAGTATATTAAATATGATAGCTAATTTTAATAAGACCTTATAGAAAGAAATCTATCTAATTTTAATGAGTTTGACCGAAAGGTAAGATTTTTTTTTTCAGCATATTATGGGGGTACAAATTTTAAGGTTTCAAATAATGCCCTTTACCCCCCTCCCCCACAAGTCTGAGTTTCCAGCTTAACCATCCCCCAGCTGGTACACATCTCACTCATTATGTATGCATACACCCACCTGCCTCCCCCTCCCACCTGCCCAATACCCTATTACTGTAGTTCCTATGTGTCCACTTAGGTGCTGCTCAGTTAATACTACTTTGCTGGTGAGTATATGTGGTGCTTGTTTTTCCATTCTTGGGATATTTCACTTAGTAGTATGGGTTCCAGCTCTAACCAGGAAAATATAAGATGTGCTATAACACCATTGTTTCTTAGAGCTGAATAGTACTCCATGGTATACATATACCACATTTTATTAATCCACTCTTGGATTGATGGGCAATCCCATCAATTGATGGGCCCTTTATAACCTTTTACCATTTTCTTTCTTTTTCAACTTTTTAATGTCCATTTTTATCTATCATTCTTTCCACTTCTTTAAATAATTTTAACACCTCTAAACTAGGCAAAATTACCTTTTATAAAAAACAAAAACCACCTTCTTATGTCTTCTCATAACTTTTCTTTCCAAAAACACATCCTACTTTCTTTATGTACCTCACACGTAGAATTGTTTCTCTTATATCTAGTAGTTTTAATTACACATATAAATTTTGATGATAACTTTTAGTAACCCTGATTTTCAGTGAAATACCTAGAAAGGAAGCAATTTTAATTATGTATCAGATATAGAGTCCAGGACATATGACAGTGTCTGAATTATCTAATCTTTTTCAGCACAGCCAGGAAGCATAGCTAGGCCAGGAAAGATAGGATGGTGTTTTTTCCAAGGCCTCACTGTAGCCTAAAGGCTGAAATTTAAAAACCTAAGCTTATAGACAAGTTAAGCAAGTATTAAAACACGATAGAAGTAACAGTTTTCTGACCTAGGCTTAAACCATTTACCTGGGATAGTATAAACCTGCCTGATCAGTGTGTTCAGAAAAAAGAATGTTTAAATTAAATTTTGAAGATGTTTTTGTCAACAATTTAAAAACTATTTTTATTTACCAACAGTTACTAAAGCCACATGAATTTGGGCTAGCTTGTTTAAAAAATTTATCAGTATTCATATTTTTAAGTTAATTTGGTGCCACAAGCAGACAATATGATACATAGCTATGCAGTGATAAGATAAAACATTCACATGGACACACAAAGACTTTATAGCTTCGGTTTTAGAATTTTATCCATAAGACAAATAAAAATTGCTAGTTTAAAAGAACAATTAAATTCAAAGTATGCCTTTGTGAATGGAAAAGTTGAAAATTTTGATCTGTTTTACTTGGCCTGAATTCCTCACTGGGTTTTAGAGAAAGAAGGGTAGGAATTTACATCTCAAAGCACAGAGAGAGGCAAAATCTGAGTTTTTTTTTTTTTTGTTTTTTGTTTTTTAAAGAAGAGGTTTGGGATCGATAGTTAGAGGAAACAATGGATGCCAAAGGAACCAGGAGGCCTTTTGTTTCCAACTGCATCACCACAATTTAAGACAGAGCCCACATTGAATCTTGGGTCCCCAAAAGAGAGATGCCATGGGACTGCCACAGGACTGAGCCCTGCCATCGTTTTACAGCACACTTCCCCACAAAGATGTATTTCTAAGTGTTTGAATCAGACCCTTTATTTTAAGGCCCAAAGAAAGGAGAATCCTGCTATAGTGTATTCAGCTGCTTCTGATATTGTCATTCTTGTCTAGCCACCACACACGCCAAGGCCACATTTTCTCACAATACAAAGTCTTTCTGATATTCCCCAAAGCCAAACAGATCAGGTAACATATTATGAAAGAGAACAGAATTTTATACTTGAGAGGAATCTGTCCATGGCTCTTTAGACTCCACGAGGCAAGCAGAAGACCCCCTAAAGGGGGTGCATGGTGACTTTTGTTGAGGGGGTCTGAGTCATAAGAAGTCCCTGAAAGGATGGTCGTGCTAACAAAATAACAGTAAAACAATTTATCTAACCCACAGGCTCTCAGTAACGGCTAAGATCAATCATATGAGCTCTCTCGGTAAGTGGCACCCTGTGGGGTACTGTTTTCACAACATCTGAAAAGAGCTGAGCAGACAGAAAGGAAACATAAATCCTTCTCTTTTACATTGGCCGGACCTATAGATTAAAGTGCTTTTGAGAGTTTGCTTAACAGCCTTGAAGAGTCCTGAGCAGGCAGCGGGGGGTGTGAGCTTTGGGCCTTGGCTCCCGCCTAAAACCGAATCTCAAGGGCAGGATCACTGGCAAGGTGACAAGATGACATCTCTGGCGATAAGCCTGTGTCTAAGGAAAAGGAAAAGGGGAGAAGCCAACTCTTTGACATCTCACAGCTGCTTCTGTTATCAGCCTGCCACTAAAATTTAAAAAATAAAAGAGAGAGAAACAGCAGACACAGCAGTTTCATGGCTGTACCTGCTAACTGGGATAAGGCCATAAATCTTCATCCCTCTCACACCCCTCATAAAAGGTCTGAGTAGCCGGTTTTCTAGGCCAGTACTTTCTCTCTGTTTTACCTCTGTGCCAGGCCTTTTTCCGTACAAAAAAAGTAAAATAAAGTTTTTCTTTTTTCTATCAAAACCTGCATTCACCAGCTCACACCCTAACAGTCCCATAGGCTTTTTATTTTTATTTTTAAATATGGTACCAAAGATAGTTAAGAGGCAGGAACAGAGACTAGAAAAAGTAAATGGGATCAGATTTTAGCTGGGACAAACAGCTGTTATTTCCGGCTTTTGAATTTTTTAACTAAAGATACCTTTTAAGGACTTAACCAAGGACATAAGACATGTTTCCAAAGCGGTGGGCAGCAGTTTTCACAGGACCCAGAAACACCACAAAAACAGCACTAAGAATGGAAAGTTTTGCTAGCTACAAACGGGGTACAACCCACATCTCTGTCCTGCCACCCCTGAAACCACCCTTTACAAAGTAATAAAGAGGTGCAAAGTGAGAACGGTGGTAGCAGCCTAAGCTTTGCAAAGGCACAGGCATAGCTAAAAGTAACAATAATGACCAGACTCTGTCCCCTAGTTTGCTTTCTCGTAATTGCTACTCAGGAGTCACATAGCTGATGGTCATAAAGATTGTTAACTTTCCCCATTGATAACATCACCCTTGTGAAACCCTGGCAAGTTTTCAGATATCTTCCAGGCCCTGCATTTCAGTGGAACAGCTGACCCAGCCAGACCACTGGCTCATACCAAGAAACTGACTCAACTGGTATTGTGACCCTCACCCAAAACTGACTCAGCAAAGACAAATTCTCCACCCCTATGGTTCTCCTCTGAACCCAGCCAACTGGCTAACCCAATTCCCGAGCCTTTTGCCTGCCAAACTATCTTTAAAACCTCTTTCTCCTGAATTTTCAGGGAAATGGATTTGAGAACATTCTCCCACCTCCTCAAATGGCACCTGCGATATTAAACCCTTTCTGTGCTGTAACCCCTGGTGTCTCAGCTTATTGGCTTCATCTTGAGCAGCAGGCAGTGAACCTGGTTGGGCTGTAACATGGTCTCTAGGGGCTCAGCTTCTCAGCTGACTGTCTATACACAAAAGCCCCAAAGCCTCATGTGCCTCCCATGGGCAGAAGAAAACAGAAAATTAAAGCTGTCCAAGGAAAGGAAAAGGATCAATAATAAATGAGCACTTCAAAAAGTCAAAAGTTACACAATATCAAATCAAAAGAGACTCACTCCTTGACTGGGAATTGAACCCAGGTTGTTGGGGCGAAGGAACAGAATTTCAACCACTAGGCCACCAGATGAACTTGCCTCTGTCACTGTTCCTACAGGAGCACCTCTTCCCACAGGGTCAGCACACAAAGGATTTCATCTTCGTTTTAGGTCAGATTTTTGCTCTTTAATTTTGTCAAGATAATTTTTAAAGCTGGCCATGACATTATTATGTGTCTCTCCTTTAATTCTTCTGTCAATATCAATAAAGCAACTGTTTAGAATGAGGATCTCTAAAATCTATATGTTTTTAAAATTGACAAGTCATTCTTACTTAAAGGATCCATATTTTTGCAGTTAATTTTGAATTATGTGTTTATTCCAAAGCAACTTAATCCAATAGCCTCTTCAGAGAAGAAGCAATCCCAAAGATTCCCCTCATCCTCCCAGAAATAGGCTAAGACGGCAACAAACATTGAGATGACGAAAGCCCCTTGTGAATGGAACTTCTTGTGACAAACACTTCCCAGAGTTTGACATGTTTGAAACAAAACAAACAAACAAACAAAAATTCCCAGTCATTTTCATGCTGGCCGCCAGATGCAACCTGAAAATTGCATCCCCCAGGTGGTGGAGACCAAGAGAGCATTCTGGTATGGTCACAGGACAAGTTCTCAAGGACATACAGCAAGATGAGACGGAACTTTATCTGATATCCCTCTTCATGAGCAACACAGAAGAAAGACTAAGACAAAGGAGATGGCTCTTTCTGGGAGGAAAGGGAGCAAACAATATGAAATCATACCATAATTATACCATCAGAAGCACACCACAGTCCCTGTAAATCCTCTTTCTCCCATTAATCAAAACCTTATAAAGGAGACAAACAGTAACCTTTAACATCTGCTTAACCAGACTGCACAGAGAGAGGCCAGGAGTCTGGCTGGCAAGAAATTCTTACCATTTTTGCTGGCAATCTGGTCCCTGGGTTCTCTTCAATGCAGTTTTCCAGAAGAGCAGAGCAGTGTTGGCGATCCTGCCATTGTCACTGAAAGCTCAGCACTTGTCCCCAAGGCTGCATCAGAGGAATGAGGACAAGTGGGTAAGGAAAAGGAAAGAGGAGTTTATTAATTTGCCAGAAAATGAGGAAGATGGAGACTCCTGTCTTAAAATGCCATCATCCTAATCGTAGGAGAAATACAGAGCTTTTAAAGGGAGGGCTTTTGGGTTTAGGGTGTTCTGATCAGTCCCATCTCCTGCAAAGACAATCTCTGCCCAAACCTCTGCCCTCCGGGACCTCCTGACCTCACCCAGGCAGCTGTGCTGAGCCATCTCCTGTAGCAAAAAGAACAAAGGATACTCCCCTGCCCCTCCCTGAACACCCGCCTGAGGCAGGGATGCAGTTTTCAATTCTCAAAAAGAGTGGGGGAAGTTTTAAAGAGGCAGAAAACATTTTTGCCCTTTTCTCAGGCCATTCTCTCTGTTACATATTCCCTACTGTCAATTTTACTCTCCCGTATCTATGGGAGGAGGGGTGACGCAGTCATTGATCTACTTCCCGCTGAACTGGGGCAATGTTTCAGATGGAAGGTGTAGATTACCAAGTAAAAAAGGACGTATGCATCAATTACAACCGTGAGGATTGACAAGGTGAAATGGACTGTCACCTTGCACACAATGTCCAATACAGGGCTGGGTGAGAAGAGAAATCCGGGACCTCTAAGTGCAGAGCTATTAGTTGCACCCTATAGGTGATCTGAGAGACCAGCTTCTGCAAATTCAGAAATCATAACAAGGCTTATGATGACAAACCCAGCTGCAAGACAGATCAACAGAACATGTGATAGCCTGGGGAAATCCTCACTCAGGAGCGGTCTCTCCATCCTGTAGACAGAACAAATAATCAAAGAAAGGTTAGCAAAAATACCAACATTTTCATTTTCCCCTTTCCCTTAAACAGATACTTTAGATGGCCTAAAGGCTGGCCCCTCCACTGGGGGCTTGGGTCCTCCTCTTCCATGTAACACTTCTTTACTCTGGTACGATGGACCTATGGTTTTTACTCCTGAGAGTGTTAATGAGGTGTACATTGTTAGAGGCACTTCATGGGGTCCCTTTTGCTTCTCTGCTTCCAACCAGGGCAGGGACCTGAAAAAGGCAAACTCATGCATAGTGGTTAGCACTTGACCTGCTCATGTGACATATTGCTTTACTCTGCTTTCTTTCCTCATGCTTATGTTACCATATTTATTTCAGGGTGCTAGGAAGGGTCTCCCATAAACTATTTTATTAGGGGCTTAACTTAAGCCTGCCTCTAAGGGTCCCCTTCTCTGGGGAGGGGGTGTGGGGGCAAGCAGTACACCCTATCCCACTTCCTTGCATCAATTCCAGGATGTATGCAATTTCCGTTCTAGATGTAGGGCTTTGCTTATTTGCTGGGCTACCTCTGATGCAAACAGGAGAGTCCATTCTCACTCATGCAGAATGTCCAGGGCTCCATGGAACGTGTTCCTGGGTCCTGTGGACAACGGGGCCATCGGTCCAGATGCCAGGTCTCTACCTTCTTGGCCTCGGCTTTCTGCAGCTCGGCCGTGCTGTTGTGGTGCCTGCTGATGCCCTCGCTGTAGGAGGAGAAGCTGTTGAGCTGTCTCTGCAGCTGCCTGTTTGTGGTGTCCATCACCAGCATTCATTCTCCATCTACTTGGCCTCTTTCGCTGGACTCTTGATGCTTGTCATCCCGGTCATCCTCTGAGGCTTGTTCCTGCTCTGCACTGGCATACAATGAGCAGGAACTCGGGGGAGGCCCTGTCCTTCCATTTGGGTAATATAAGCCTCTACCCAGCCTGAAAAGGTATCTACTAATACAAGTTTAGGCATCTGAGTGAAACTGCCAATCATAAAAAGGGTGGGCCCCCACCTGTTGGGCTCCCTGTGCAGTGGGTCGCCTTTCTGTCCTTGGACTGCCCCAAGCACATAAACAGTTTGTTGCAAACGGGGTCCTCCCGAATGAAGTCCCACCAAACCCATCAAGACATCACACTCTCAATGTGCACCTTCATGCAGGTGCCCTACAAGAGGCTGAACCAAGGCCTTGGGCAGGAGAACAAGCTTAAGAGAATTCTATCTCCATTTACCTGTGCCATCCCAAATGTCAGAGCCCCAGCCTTTAGTTTTAAAGGGGATATAAATCTAGCTGGTGTATCAAGCCCCCGAGGAACAGATCACTTCCAGCGACCTCCTTAGCAGCTCTGCCAGTGACCTGGTTTCTTTTTGCCACGCTGGCCACCCACAGCCTGTATCCGGGCCATTATTTCAGTGGCATGCTCAATATCCTTATTTCCTGCCGTCAGGAGTCCCGTCTCCTTGCAAATGGCACCATGAGTATGCACAATCATAAAAGCATATTCGGAGTGTGTACACATGTTTATCTTTTGCCTCAGGATAACTGCAGCTCAGCTGCCTGGGCTGAAATCCCAGGTGGCAGTGCATTCCATGACTGCCCCGGATCCAGCCTTCTGTCGTCCATAAGTTGCTCCCATCAGTGAAAAGATCTTAATTTTGCTCTGGTATCGACTGATGCTGCTGGAATGGACAGCCGCCTCCGCAGCTTCTAAACTGTCACGCTGCAAAGGCCCTTTCTCTTTGGCTGGTGACAGGGTGGCAGGATTGAGGGTCCATGCAGTCTTTATAATGACAACTCACAAGTAGCTGCTGCTGCCCGGAGGCAAGGAGGCCATCCTCTCCCAGGATTGTCCAGTGGCCTTGACAAGTATGCCCGTGGCCGTGGGATGTCTCCCAGCACCTGTACTAAGACTCCAAGGCTCATCCTATTTTTTTTTTTTTCAGGTGGAGAGTATGTTTGTATAATTTTTCAGCAGGTTGTCAAGGTAATTTCTTCTACATACGATCTTAAATAAAAATGTTTTTCTCTTGCCTCCACATGAAGACAACATCTCAACTGAGCATAAGTAACAACAAATGATCTCCCACAAAATTCTTGGCCATTTTTACATTTTCTCCTATCATAAAAACCAGAAGCTAGCCCAAGTTTGTAGCTTTGTTTCTAGTGGTTTGTTTTGTTTTGTTTTCCATCAAAATGTTTACATTTTTGAAATCCATAGATATTTCAAGGATATGCTTAGGTCCCTCACTTTTTAAATGTATTTCACCGAAAACATAACACGCCCTTTCAAGGGGGATTTCCAAGGGTCGTGCTTCATGTGCCTTGGGCCCCGCGGGTGGGGCAGATGGCTGCTCCCTTTTCTTCTGAACATGGCTCCTTTCCCAGGCACGCGAAGGACCGCGAAGTTGCCTGCAAGTCCCTGGCAACTTCCCAGTCAGAGAAGTGGTGGAGGGGGTGGGAAGAGCCCTGGGGCTGCGACTGGGTCCGAGGGGAGGCGGGAGGGTCGTGGGGTTGGGGTGGGGCCCTGAGGGTCGGCACCTGGCGGGTGTGTGTGGCAGGAGGATGGGGTTGTGTGTCCAGCGTCCACCAGAGGGTGCTGTGACTGGCCAGTTTGCTCCAGAGCTCAGCTGCCCCTTCCCACTGACCCTCCTGTCTCATGGTGAGACTCAGCCTTCCTCGGCGGCCTCCATCTTGGGGGAGCCCAGGCGTGGTTGGGAGTCATGGATGGGGCACAGGTGCGACCTTGGTGAGGACAGCTGCACAGAGAACTCCGGCTTGGTGAATGCAAGCACCAAGACAGAGCATCTGGTACCCCAAGCCTGCCTGCGCCTGCCCCAGAGGCTGACGTTGGGGGTGTCTCCACCACGGCCTGGGGTCATCTCTTCTGGACCCGGCTCCCTCTGCCAGGCCGAGGCTCCCAGAGGATCCTGTGAGGACCTCTGGTCGTCTGAGTAATCCTGCTCCTGATTGTTCAAGGCGCAGGGCCACGGTTGGGGCCGCCTTCTCTCTGTGTCTCTCCTCCTTAGTCCAGCCTCCTGATGGGAGGCCCCTGGGAGAAGGTCACAGTCTCCTGACTGCACATTCCTTGTAGCTTGATTCTGCCACCTGGCCTGGTCCCAGCAGGCCCCAGGCCATACCTGACCATTGCTCACTGTGCGGTGACAGCAGGTGCCCACCCACAGTGCCACAAGTTCCCAGGGCCATGAGATTCTTCACCTTGGGCACCTTCACTCTGAAGTGGCCTTCACCAAGGCACCAGCAGGGTGGGCAGGGACTGCCCTGTCCTCTTGGGCACCTTAGACTTGCACGTGATGGTTCATACCAACAACCCCACTGTCCTTCCATACTGGGATTCCTTCCCCAGCATCCTGTGGGTCATTTCAGGGGAAGATAGAGAAAAAGTGTCACAAAGAGCCATTGCCATTGAGCTTACACCTGACATGGTATTTATTACTCCTAAGACTGATTTTATTATCTTGTCATCATTCCGTTTTCTAACAAGGGAACGTGGGGATGATGATGTTTATTGTCTGATGGTGGCATTGGTTTCAGGGGGGTACACATCTGTCAGAACGTACCAACTTGAACACCTTACATATGTGCAGTTGATTGTAAGTCACCTGTGCCTCAGTTAAAAGTGCCGCAAACACATTCCAATCTCATCGCTATCACAGAGAAGGTTCCTACCCTCTGGCACCACCTGTCCCCCAGAGCCAGCTCTGTGCCATCTGACCCCTGGCGTGGCCCTGTGAGCTCGGCTGTCACCTCCTCAGTCTGAGCTTCAGTGTCTCTAGGATTGCAACGCAGCCGCCTCGAACATTCCTCTTCTTCTGGGAACATGTGTGCTCCTTGGCCTCGGCCAGGACACCTGCTCTCCTGTCACACCCAGCTCACAACTGCCTCCTTCCCTGGCCCCTGCGAAGGAGCTGCTCAGGCCTTTGCCCCCAGAGCCCTCTGCGTCCTCCCCTCACTGCAGGCTCCTCACGTGATAAGGTTGTCACACTTCCCACGTCACCTTCTTCTAGTAGTCTTTGAATTCCCTGAGTGGCAAAGGCTGTGTGTGAACACAGCCTACCTTGCAGCAGAGCACTGGTGGCCCCATGGATGCTGTAGGCTGACGGTCCCCGGGCTCGGACCAATGGCCCACGTGATCCCCAGCGAGACTCTGAAATTTGACCAGTGGGCAGCAGGGGCTGCTGTGTGTGTGTCTTGCCGGGGTCTGCACAGGGGGCGCCCAGGGCTCCTCAGGGCTGAGGCTTTGCTGCCTGTGTTTGCTGATGGGGACTCGGCAGCTGTGACCTCCCGGGGCTGGGCAGAGCCTCCTGCTCAGAGGTCCGTGGAAGGTGCCAGCAGCTGCTTCCTCCCTGACCCTGCCATGGAGCCAACTCTAGGTCTCACTCACCAACCTCATTTGTTTAAATCATGAAAACCCTCAAACTGTAGCTTGTACTCAGGGTTGTGCAAAGGTGCCCAGGAGAGGAACCAAATTCATGGGAAAGCCCCCTCCTCTTTCAGTGAAGAAGATAAAAGCAGCCCTGCATGACAGAGCCCAGCCTGGTGACAGCAGGGCAGTGCCCACCACGGCCTGGACCCCCCTCCTCCTCGTGCTCCTCTCTCACTGCACAGGGGAGGCCACGTCCTCTGAGACCCCAAACAGTCCCCAGCCTGTGTTAGTTCACCTGGCCCAGACTCCCCGGCAGCTATGGCCCCTGCCCCACCATCCGTGAGTGTCTGTGTCTGCAGGTTCCCTGTCCCGGCCTGTGCTGACCCAGCCGCCCTCCCTCCCTGCATGCCCGGGAACATCAGCCAGACTCACCTGCTCCCTGAGCAGTGCACGCAGTGTCGGTAGTTACGGGATAAACTGGCACCGCAGAAGCCAGAGAGCCCGCCCCGGTACCTGCTGTACTACTACTCAGACTCGGACAAGCACCAGGGCTCCGGGGTCCCCAGCCGCTTCTCTGGCTCCAAAGATGCCTCGGCCAACGCAGGGATTCTGCACATCTCTGGGCTGCAGCAGAGGATGAGGCTATTATTGTGTGACATGGCACGGTAGCACTAACGCTTCCACAGTGCTCTAGACACATGGGAAAGTGAGACAAAAAACTTCTTCTACTACCTTGGCCTGGTGCAGTCACTCTGCTGGTGGCGCTGGCCAAGTCTAGCTCAAGGGATGAAATTCTGTTGTCAGATCTTCAGCCAGCACCTACTTGTCTTTGGCCCGGGAGATTAGATAATGGCACACACATTTCTTCAGTTCAACTTTTAGATGACCAAGACTTTGTTCGTGTTTTCAGAGGAAGACATGCCTTACTGAGACATAAAATCTCTCAGTGAAGACTTTGGAGGAAGGCAAGAGAGGTCAATTGGGGTCAAGCCCAGCTCATCGGAAGCCCCTCCAGTTAGCCCAGTGCTCCCAGGGGACCAAGCTGCTCAGAGAGGAGAGCCAGAGTCAAGCCTACCAGCACTGCTTCTGGCTGTGTGACTGCGGACACATCGCTGCACCTCTCTGAGCCTGGCCTCCTATATAATGGGGCCGTTGATAATGTCGGTGGCCCCTGGGGTTGTTGGGAAGTGGGTGGAGCGTGGAGCATACAGCAAGTGCTTCCTGAATGTACCAGGCATTGTTACCTCTCAGAGTTGTTGCAGAATAGCACCTGTCTTCCACAGATGGGGAAACTGAGGCCCAGAGAGGGCAGTGGCTTGTGTGAGGTCACAGGCCTATATCTTGCTGGTTTCAGCTGAGGCCTTAGGCATTCTCCCCGCGCAACCCGCAACAGCCAGCAGGGCTGGGTTCCGGGTAGACCAGGCAGGGGTCTCCCTGGGCTCAGGGTGGGATGGGTAGAGGTAGATGAGTTTCAGCAGAAACAGACCCCTGTGCTGAGGGCCTACTGGGTTTCTCCCTGAATCCTGAAAACTGTGAACCCAATCTTGTCACCTCCGTTTTCCACACCAGGGGACTTAGGCTCAGAGGGATGAAGCCACTTGCTCAGAGCACAGCATGGTGGGAGAGAGGGTCTCCACCCAGCCTCGGATCTGTCTGCTGAAGGAAGAGACAGTGGACAGTCCAGGGGCCACAGCAAGTTTGGGTTTGGGGGGTTCTGTCTGCCTCTTCCAACCCTGCAATGGAGAGGGGCTACAATAGCGGCATATTCTGGGTTTCTGGGTCCTTAGAATTTCCCAAAGAGCCAGAAAGGGGAAGCCCTGTCACCCTAATCTCACCCTCCCCATCCCCACCGCCCGTGGGCAGAAGCCTTCCCTCCATGTGCTCAGACCCCAGGGCCAGCACGTGGGCTTTGGGGGCATCTGGAGGCCCTTGGGATGGGCCTGCACTGCCTCCCTGCACTCCAACCCCTGTATCCCTGTTCCCAGGGGGCCTGCTGGGCCACCCTCCTGTCTATGCAACTAGGCCCCATGCCCGGCCTGCCAGTTGTCCACCAGCTATGGACAGTTGGAGGGAGGAGGCTCCAGCCGTGGGGTTATCATGACAGTATCTGGCCCACATAAACCTTCCCTCCATCCTACAAGTGACAGGTGCAGAGCTCCTTCTGGGTTCCAATGTCTAACTCTTACAGTTACACCCCCACCCCACCCCAGACAGGTGCTATATCCCCATTTCATTGATATGAAAACTGAGATCAGGAGCGGATGAAAGGTGCAGAAATGGGGTCTCCCTCAGGCCTGTCTGAATTCAAAGCCCCATGTCATTTCCACTAAAAATGCTGCCTCCTCAGATCATTTCCTTCAACACTAAAAAGGCTGGATTCTCAGAGGGAATGGCAGGGTCCTTCCTCTTCATGTTGGTCACAGTCCCTGAGCTCTCTGAGCCCACCTTTGTGCATTATCCTTGGGAATCCCTGGGGAACATCTCTGGTGGGTGGGGCAGCTGATGTGGACCTTCTGTCACTGTCACAACCCAACGCCATGACCCAAAGCTTCCAAACAGAATGGTGGAGACCCCTTCACAGAAGTCCAACAGGGACCCAGGATTTGGGAGTTGTGAGGGGAGTGGGAAGTGGGAAACTGTGTTCCAGGCAGAGCAAAGAGCTGGTGCAAAGGCTCTGAGGTGCTCTGGCCTAGGCAAACTGTAGGTAAACAGTGTGATACATGGACAGCCAGGCAGGGTGGTGGGCAGGGCACAGGCCATGCAGAACCTTGTAGGTCATTGTCAGGAGTCTGGACTAGATTCAGAAGCCACAGGGGACCCATGAGGGGCTGAAAACTATGAAGAGATGTGGTCAGCTTTTCCCTGTAAAGCTGCACTGTCCAATATGGTAGCTGCTAGCTATGTGGTTAGTTTAAATTAATTTAAATAGAACGAAATTAAAAATTCAGTTCCTCAGTGGGATGTGCCATGTTTCAAGTGCTCAATAGCTCCCTGTGGCTTCACTAGTGGGCAGCACACATAATGAGCATTCCCATCCTTACAGAAGGTTCTATAGACAGTGCTGTGTTGGGGATCTCTGAGGGTTCTGGGTGAGAAGTGTTTTTCAGAGAAGGAGACCAGTGAGGATGGGCTCCAGAGACTCCATGAAAGATGCTAGTGGTCAGAGCCTAGCATTGTCCCTGAAGGCAGTAGGTGTCCTCAGAAGTGGCAGTCTGTCTCGCAGATGACCCCAGTGATCCATGCCTACATATAGCCGTGTCCTGTGTAATCCCCTTCCAAGTGAATAAGAGCTGACCCGAGTGGACAGTAGAATATGGTGGAGGTGACAGTGCGTGAGTTTCAAGGCCACATACATCATAAAAGACACTGTAGCTTGTCCCTTGATCTCCTGAGTCTCTTGGTCTGGGAGAAGCCAGCCCCCAGGTCATGAGGCCACTCAGCCTGCAGAGACCCCATCTGAGGAGGCACTGAGGACTCCCGTCGGCAGCCTGCACCAGCTTGTCAGCCGCGTGTGTGAACCGCCTTGGAGGTGGGAGTGGAGACTCAGTCACGCCTTCCTCTGACGGCAACCTCACGAGTCACCCTGAGCCAGGCCCAGGCAGGTGAGGGGACCCCAAACTCCTGACCCACAAGAGAAGAGATGCAAGATGATACAAGGTTTCAGTACTCCGAGCTTCTGTTTCTTGATTTATAGCATAGTTCTAATCAACGTCCCTTGTGGGGTCACTGTCCAGATTAAACGGGACAGTGTGTGCACGTGGATGGCCAGGACACAGCAGACTGGTGACATATGGGAGCTGTTTTATTAGTTGAGAAGATGATGAGAAAAGACAATGATGTGATAAATGCCGGAGCAGAGTCTTTACATGGCTTTGGAGGCCTGGCTGCGACTTCTCAGGAATCAGGCTGTGATCCATTCGTGTCGCTTGGACTGAAAGAGCAAGTCCTCATTTGACCCCAAGAAAGGAACTCTGCCCACAGAGGCAGAGCCCCGTGTAGTAGACAGACAGTTCTGGAACTTCCGGGAGTGTGGGGCTTGTGATTCAGACCCTGACAGACCAGGGCTCCCCACTGGCCTGGCTCTACCGCTGACTGAGCTATGTGAAATTAATCCGTGAAGTCACCCCTTTGAGCCTCAGTGTCCCCATCTGTAAACGAGTATTGGTGATGACAGGTAGCCTGCCCTGAGTGCCCGCTATGTGCCATATCTTGTTTTCAGTCATTCACATCCACTGACTACCTTAGTCTTCATAAAAGCCCCAGGAAGTAGCTGCTATTATATCCCCATTTTACAGATGAGGAAAGTGAGTCACAGGAAAGTTAGAATGCTCACTAGGAAATGTCCGAGCCAGGATTTAAACCCAGGCAGAAAGTGATACTGAGTGTCTTCCAAGGCTGTGTTTTGAAAAGGCCAAGGACCTCCGCCTGGCTCACTCAGGTCACTCACCTGTGAAGCTCTTGGCCACCAAATCAGAGCTCTGAGCGCCCTAGGCCTTCTCTGCTGCCAGGAAGCCCAGGCCACATGGGGAGGCCACCTCTAGGTCCCCCAGCCAAACCCAAATTCCAGTGCAGACCTGTGAGTGAAGTCACCTCCAGATGAGTCCAACCCCTTTCTGTAGATGCAACCCCAGCCAGCAAGGCTTCTCTGCAGCTCCCAGACACATCGGCAAGCAGGAAAGAGCCTTCTCCCTGCACATTGTCTGAATCCCTATCCCTGAGAACCATAAGCAAAATAAAATGGTTGTTTGATGCCACTATATTTTTGAGGGGCATTCATCTTTTAAAGATAATCTAATCACCAGCAAATTGGTATTAACTGATCAACACGTAAGTGGACATATAGGAATAACATCTATCGGGTGTCGGGCAGGTGGGGAGGGAGGGAAGGGTATATACATACATAATGAGTGTGATGCGCACCAACTGGGGGATGGACACGCTTGAAGCTTGAAGCTTGAAGCTGTTGCCCAGGTTAGAGTGCCGTGGCATCAGCCTAGCTCACAGCAACCCCAAACTCCTGGGCTCAAGTGATCTTCCTGCCTCAGCCTCCTGAGTAGCTGGGACCACAGGCATGTGCCACCATGCCCCGCTAATTTTTTCTATATACTTTTAGTTGGGCAATTAATTTCTTTCTACTTTTAGTAGAGAGAAAGCTTGAAGCTCTGACTCCAGGGGGGAGGAGGGCAAGGGAAATATACATAACTTTAACATTTGTACCCCCATAATAAGCTGGAAAAAATAAAAAAAGGGGAAAAAAAAGATAATCTCATAGTGAGAGCACAAGAATAACACACTTGTAGGAAATTCAAAAGGTACAAAAAGATGTGCATTAAATCTGGGTTTTCTCCCTTCCCTTTTCTGCAACCTACCAAGTTCTGCCTCTGCAAGTAACAACTGTGAAAGTGTCTGCACCTCCTTCCAGATGCATTAAACGAGCAATCATATAGTGCTGGTACTGCCACAAAGCTTTCTAAGGCTTTGCCTGCATTTACTCATTTATCTTTCATCCATTGTGCATGCTCAGGAAGGAAAGTCCCTTGTTCAATCTACCAGCTGTCTGCCAATGGGAGTCTGAACTGCTCTTGGTTTTTGCCTTTCACATGCTGTTACTCTGATCAGACAGTTTCTCATTTATTAATATGTTCCCTAATTCTTTTTCATTTTCTCCCTCAATTTGGCATTCCAAGATTTCTCTCTTATACATAATATCTATCTATATATCTATCTGTATGTACAAATACCCATGTTACATGTGTGTATGTCTATATATACGTATATGTAAAACACTCATACATATACACACATTTTTCTATCCAGCTGGGGACCATTAAAAATCTTCCATTTGTAACAATGTAACACCACCTGTTCTTTCCCACACCCTCTCGACCATCCCCTCAACTGGATAATCCCTAGAGAAAATCTAGCAACATCTATATTAATGCAGTTTTCATACCTCATCAGTGACTTATTTATTAGTTCTAGAAATTTGGGAAGAACCAAATGATGGTTTGGGAAGAACCGGCAGTGATGGAGGTTTGTACTGTAGAGTCTCATATCTTGAAGGGCAATGACTTTGTTTGAAACAAGGCAACTCTTTCATTTTTATCTTAATAATTTCACTAGTTCCTTGGTTTGGGGGCTTTCCCATTCCCTTCCTGTACCCAATATTCATGACCAAATCATAAGTACGGGTGTGACCGGTGGTTGACTTATGAGCCAGAACACATGTTCAATCCTGGAGCTTGAGGTTTTCCAAAACTCGCCATTTAGAAAATTATTAATTATATATTTTCCACCAACCAAATGGTGAATGTATGACAATCCTTTTCTTTAAAAAAAATCACTCAGTGGTTAGCCAGTCTTTGCCGTATACAATGACAAAGAAATTGTTCGATGAGCTCATAGAGCTTGTTAACTGTGAGTACATAGTCTCAGTTGCACAGAGCAAGGGAAATATACATAGGTGATAAGATAAGGATTTATATCATTTGACAACTAATGTGTCTTGGGGAGGCACAATAAATTCTTAAAATGTGTTTTTTACTGACTGGCACAATGTTTAAATTACTAGATTGAGAAATGTCTGGTGAGTCAGAAATGCTATAAATGGATGGGGATGGTATTTTCAATGAAGAATGGAACTTATTTTTATTTTTAAATAAAAATAATATCTTTATTTTAGCTTTGTCCTTCACCCTGAAATTTTCACTATCAACTTTATTTGGGGGGCTGGTCACTTTTGCTCATGTGTTTTCATAAACAGAGGATAATGTATGAGTCTGAGATTGAGTTTTTGATAAAAAAACCCATATACTCTTAAATGATACCCTTGTACATGTAAAAATACACTTGTTAGATAGCAGCAGTTGGACCCCATTGGGTGGCCTTTGGTCACTCTGGAAGTTCTGTGATGACCTGTTGCCATGGTAATGGGGTGATGTATATCTCCCTAACATTTCAACCGTTAGTCTCAGCTGAGAAGTTCATGCTTCACAGCAGTCCTACTGACCTCCCCTTTGTTCATTAGTCCAGAGTTCTTCAACATGGGGAACATGAATTCCTGTTGGGCAGGTATGCTCACGTTGACCTTCTGATTATCCTTTCTTCAAACAGGCCAGTTATTTGTTTTCCCTTCCCTTACTCTACTTTGTGTACACATTGATAGATGTATGGTAGACTTTTATTTCTCAATTTATAGTGTTGATTCTTCTATCAAGTTAGTTGTTTTAAATAGTTTCTTAAATTTAGGAAACTGCACTATTTCCTAATGCCAGTTTTGTACACAGTCTTCCAGAGAATGGGCACAGAAAGGAAACACCCACACAACCTTCATCAGATTTGGAGAATCCTGACACCCAATACAGCAAGAGACACTACAGGGAAGGGGAATTAAAGGCCACACTCTTCTGAGTATAGGTGTCAGAATCCAAAACTAAACTTTATTACACTCTGAAACCAGAGATTTTCAGAAGAAAAGAAACTAAGATTTCATGGTGGGATATCTAAGGGGTTGATAAGAACAGAATCACTGGCTATTTGAGTGCTGCCAGGAAGAGTGATGAGAAGGGACAGTGCCAAGGGGTTTGTGGAAAGGACATTTGGTGAAAAATGGAAGGGAGGCCTGTGTGGTCCTCAGGGAGGGTCCCGGGGTGGGGTTCTCTAGTTTGTATCCATGGCCAGGTCCCTCTAAGAGGAGATGGGATGCTGCCTCTACCCCCGTAAGATGGAGGGAGGGATGGGGAGTTTGTAAAGAATTTGTTCGGTGGGGAAGGTGTGAGCGGGAAGGTGACGCTCTGTGCTGGTGCAGCCACTGCTCCTTCCCAACCAAGCTGCTCAGGCAGTTGCTCCCGTAAGAGGTCAGCAAGACAGTGGGGTCACAGACTTCATTCGTCAAACCACTGAGGCACCCGCCCAGATGGCCACACTTCCAGTTAATTCCCATGGACTGCTCATGCAGCTCGATCAGCTGAAGGGAAGTTAGTTCCTGGCATAGCCGTCATGTGGCAGTTGGTTTGGAACATCCAGGATTCTGAGCCATCTTGGGAGCCAAGGTGACCACTGGTCACGGCAGTGGCCAACTGGCGATGGCAAGGCTCACACCAAGGCAGCTGACAGAGTGAAGATGCTGGGGGAGGAGGCCACACACTGGGGTGTGCCTTTCAGACAGGCTCTGTTTGCAGGAAACTGTCGCATTTTAGGTCAGGAATAGAATCCTAGAGGGAAGAGGCTGAGTTATGATTTGAGCCCTTCTCTCGACTCAGCCACCTCTTCCAGGGCATCAACTTCTCTGCAGGAACCTTGAGGCAGGACGTGAGAAAGCACGTGGGAATAGCTCTCGCTTCAGACTCCAGGTGGTGTAGAGGTCTCAGGTGTTCAGAGATCTGTGTCCTGAAAACCAACTACGCTCTTGTCCCAGATTCACCACTCATCAGTGCTGTGGCTCTGGGAAAGTCACTTAAAATGTCTCTAAATTTCACTTTCCTAAACTGTAAATTATGGGTTGTAGCCTCTGCTTTTCCTGTCCCTCAGGGCTGATGTTGGGTGCCACAGAAAACCAGATGGTCTCCGTGAGCTGGAAAGCATCACGGCCATGGAAAGGATGAAAGAAACTTCCAGCCTGCACTGCCCTGAAGCCCTCCAAGCTCCCTCTCTGTGTTCAACCGCCACCAAGTGTCTGGCTTACTCTTTCACACATTTGATGATCGAATATTGTAGGGCACTCATGGAGCACTGGTCTTCTTAAGGCTTTACATGCATCTAATCATTTTTAGATGCATTAAGATGTCCACATCTCAGAGCAGGGAACTGAGGAACAGAGGGGTCTCTATAACTTTCCCAGGTGCATGCAGATTGTAAAGAGAATTCGAACCCAGGCCATTAGGCACCAGCCCTTGTGCTCTTGGTCACTCTGCCCTGCTGCTTTTCTACATTGCTGGGTCCACAGAAGGGATTTGCCTACACAATTAGTCTGTTGGGTTTTCAGTGCAATCCACACTACAAGATCATCCTAAAGCCCAACTCTGGTTGAGGTGACTTTGCCAAGCAGATGTGGAAAAATGGGATCGAAAGTTCAACCTGTGAATAAATTATTCTAATTTCTCTATAGTCTTCTGCCAACAAGATGTCCACAGCCGTCTTTATTGTGATACATTTCTCTGGATCTCACTTTCAGGGTATAAAAAGACTCTCTCTTCTAGGGACAAGAAAATCTGCTGGCTCCAGAGAGTGGGTCAAAAGAATCCAAAAGTGGCCACCGAAGAAAGTACACCCCAGGAACAAACCAAATGAAGGTACTGTTTAAATGGACTTATTAAGTACATTCAAGAATAGTAATTAAATCTATTCAGCGTCCCATATTTAAATTCTAAATGTGTTATGCATATTTTTTATTTGCTGTGTGCAAATTTATAATTATGAAGACAATCACTAGTGATACAACTACAGAAGTAAAGATGTATTTACAACATAAGCTTTCGCACACTTAATAGAAAACAGTGTTGCATCTCAACCTAATATTCAGAAATTTGGCTCATTTTTAAACATGAGCTGAAATGAATTTCTTCCTGAAAAAAGTGTTGCCAGATGTTTAAAAATTAATAGACATTATGTAGAAGGGTTTTAGATTAATGTATAAATTGAACAGAGTATACAGAAAGTTGTCATACCTCACCCCATGTCTTTCTTTTCTTAATCATGTCCCTAATTGATGTGGTCCATGTGTTATTATTAATACGATGGCTGAGCCTATATTGATACTGAGGACTGAACTAAAAGTCCTAAACCCCTTGAGCAGACTAATGGGCCCTCCTTTGGCTAAAATATGCAAATTTCAGAGTTCCTGGCCATGGCAGGATGGAAAGATGGTTATGTTCCATTCCCTTCCAGCCCCTCCCCTTACTAATCATCACCAAATTTTACTAAAGGCCAGTGTGAGAGACCAAAAGGCTGGAAGACCCCTCTGCTTATGTCATCTGACCCTGGCACTCTCTTCCCATTTTTATATGTCCAACATGACATCCATGTTAAACCATAAAGAGTTTCTTCTTAATAAGCAACTGCAGGTTGTGGAGTGGCTCCGGCTGGTCTCCTGGAGGTGTGAAGTTCATGGACTCATACCGTACACTTGACCCTTTTATGAATAGGACCCAGATGGAAAGTGAGGGCTCTGTCCCATCTCCTTCCGACTGATTTCCTTTGCCTCCCGGCACTGTCAAGGAGGGCAGCCCAGCAGCAGCTCAGTCTGTGCTGTTAACCACACACCTGCACACACTGCAGCCCCGTGTCCACGTCACCCCCCCCCACCAGTGATTCTGCAGCAACACCTATGTGCTGACAGTTCCTCTGTGTTACCCCAGCGTCCCCGGAGGGTGTGGTAGAAGACGTGTTCAGTGTGAACTCAGAAGAGGCCCTGTCTTTTGTGAAGGTAAGGTGGTCTTTCCTCATCCCAGGGATAGAAATGCTTTTTCTTGGTTTCTTTCTTTTTCACTTGAATTAAGATATGAAAGTCTGACCGCGTACATTATAAATGACGCATAAAATTTCTTGGTGGGGGGAATGTCTAGTGAGAATTCATTAGCAGCTGAACCGGATTGGAGATGGCATTTATAAATGACAACATCAGTTACAAGGTGCGTGGTAGCAGGCATTTTCCTCAGTAGTAATTTTCCTTCTCGAAAAGGAATTTTGCATTTACCAAAATGGACTTGAGAAATCCTTCATGAAAACCTTCTGCTTTTGTACAAGCGTCTTCTGTGCTTTATTCTGGGGCCATTGCCTCAATCACTGATCCCATCTGCTTTTTGAGCGAGTGAGCAAAAGACTTCTGCAAAAAGAAGACAGCAAGGCCTGAGCCTCATAGTGTTTTCCTTTCTCTACTTGCAGGTGGACTCCAGGGCAAATACCAATAGTACGTATTCTGGGGTCAATCTCTGGCTGTGGAAAAATCTAAGTGATGAGAAAAGTGGGACTAGCTTGCTACTGTCTGTGGAGCCATCTTGTTTCAGCCCCCTGCTGGGGACAAGGACTGGGGGTGTGGGGCAGGAAACTGATGGTCCAGGAAAGAACTGTGACCCTCGACTGGAGTCCCTACAACACCTGCGTCATTAGATGGCATGGGCACGTGTGCATGAGGACTGGGAGGGACCAAGGGCTGAGCCTATGTGTAGTGATTACCAGTGTGGTTCTGAGTGTGCATATCTCCCAAGATTTGTGCCTCCAAGCACAGCACAGTACAAGTGTCACTTCTCTTTAAAAACATCCCGACATGCCCTCCCACTTTACATGAATCCGCTCAGTCATCCCTCATCAAAGACACATTTGAAGGTTGGTTTCATATCGTCCCCCCTTCTGTGGAGATGGAGCAAACGTGAATGGCTCAAGAGCTTAACCTAAGCAGAGGCCAGTGGAACGTAGTTCCAGGTCACAATGTTGAATCTCTGGGACACTGAACAGAAGTCACCACTCACCTGTAGGGTTCAGTACCTTGCCTACATGGCAGGGAATTCCAAGCGCACACCTGGAAGTGTTATAGTCTACAAACACCACAAACACTGCCCATCCATATAAGGTGGCTTCAGTGGTCACGTCACCCAGGGTAGCAACAGGTGCATTTTACAGCAAACTCGGGTGCGGCTGTCAATGTGAAGCACACATGGGAAGCTCTCAGGATTCTGACCAGCTGACAGCTCCTGAGAAGTGGGAGGCGCCACATAGGACAGTGGAAGTTAGCATCTGGCCGTGCTGAGGCCATTTCTCAACATGTGGGCAAAGGCAGAGAAGCAGCAGAGAGACACTATTTGGGATTGAATGACATAATCATCACAAGCCTTAGAAATGCTCAAATCCAGCAGTGTGCAAACCCCAAGGACGCTTCCAAACAAGAACTCAAAGGAAACATGGTTGTGAGCCTGGTGCCCACAGGGGATTTCCTAGGTGTAAATGAGAGGGCCAGCACTCCCCACGTGTGGCCCCCATGCTGCGCTGTCCCACCGCCAGGGGCTCGCGTGAGCACGAGCAGCAGCTGATCCATGGACACACACAATGTATTGAACAGGAATCCAGAAAGGAAAATATCACAGGATTAGTAGCAGTTATCTCTAAACTGCAGGAGAGTTCGGTATTTTCAAATCTTTTTCATTTAATTATCCTTGTAACAAAAGACTAGCAAATGAATATCATGGAATATTTTGCCTAGACTTGTATCCGGTCACCCAAGAAAGATTGCTCGCAGCCAGTGGGAAATCTTCTAGAGGAGATGATCCAGACAGTAGCAGCATGGGTCGATCCTGGGGGAAGACAGGATCTTGGAAGGTGTCAAGTCATTTACCTTGGCTTCCCATGGGCAGGAGGAGCCCTGAGACTCTGACACTAACAAACAGATAGATTCTTGCACGGTGGTTAGGTGGCCTTCAGCTGGACAACCACATGCCCTATTTCTCAAGTCTGTCCTGTTCCATGCATTTGCCTTTTCTCTCATCCTGTGCCCACGTCAAGCAATGTCCCCTTATAATCCACGACCGACTCCTGCAAGGTACTGACATTCACTCTGTCTCCTAGTTCCACCTGAGGACCCTCAGGACGAGCTCGCTGGCACCAGAGCAGACATAATTACACCTATGTCCAAGGTCAGGCCACCTACCTGTCTTTGTCTGAAATGAAAATATTCCTTTCTTTGTTTCTTTCTTTTCCAATTGAAAAAATATATGACCACCTGAACATGGATATTCTAGATGTCTTATGTGTTTTCCTTGGTGGGTGAAATTTTGACTGAGAGCGTATTGCCGGCTGAGACCTGATTCAAAGATTCAAGATGTCAGTAAAATATGATGGCATCGGTTACAGACTATATTCTAGTGAGATTTTTTCCTCACCAGCATTTTTATCTCTTTGGGAAAAGTTTTTTTGTAATTGCCAATCAAAGTGGGCTTGAGGGATACATCCTCCACAGGAAAGCCTGTGACTTTAGGCATGAGCAAGTTTGGTCTGTTCTTGCTTTTGGGGTCCCTTGCCTTCCCCACTGTCTCCCGTCTGGTTTTCTACTGTCACCAAGTGCACAAAAGCCCCATGCAAACAGGACACAGAATGGTCTCGTGCTCATGCTAATTCCTTTTCTGTAATTACAGGTGGTCTCAGGAGTCAAGAGAAAAGGTATGTATTCTAGAATCCTGCATTTGCTAAAGAATGACTAGATGGTGAAAAGGGGCACTACCCTATCAGCTTTCCTGTGGGGAGGCCCCGATTCCAGCTCTCTGCTGTAGAGGAGGATTGGAGTGTGATGACAGAAATTGATTTTGCAAAGAACCACAGCCACTGTCAGTAGTCCCGGAAGCGGCTGTGTTCCCTCTACATGGTGCAGGGTGGTGTGCATGGGGTGGGCTGTCTGTGTGTGACTCCAGTGGTTCGATTTTGAGAGTGTGTGTGTATTTTTGCATGTTTTAGTGTTTCCCCAGATATATGTTATCCTAGTGACCAGTGTCCACATTTTTAATAAAAAATCCAATTATCATTGTAGCACAATGATAAGCATTTATAAAAATTCAAAAATGTCAACTTTTACATGTCTGCAGTTCATTGCATGCTACACGTTTCTCAATTAACCTTTAAAATGAATCTACTCGACACCTGGAAATTATTCATTAGTTTCTGAAAGTATTCACTTTGTGAATCTCTGCTCACGTCAGTGACAACTTTATTTATTTAATAATCTCACTTCTTTGTAGGCCTTTCTGTTTCCTCATGAGATTGGAGTGATCGAGACACTTCACTCTTGCCATGTCCCTCCTTCACAAACAAGCCTTTCCTAGGAGAGGCCTCAGAATTAACCTTCCACAACGATCTTCAGCACAGAGAGTGGGGCAGGCTCCTGCCTTTGCGGTTAGACCCTGGTACAGCCACATGCTGCACCCAGTTCTTTCAGGAAACTGCAAAGGAGGAGCCTGCAGGCAGAGTTGGGGGAAAATCACTCCAGCTTTCTCCACTGAGGTCTGATATGAATCTTCACATATTGTTGCCAAAATAGGCAATGCCACGTTCATATGCAGGCTCCGTCTCCCAACACCGACCTAGTCACGGTGCCTGTGTGCTCTGCTCGGGAAGATCCCAACACCAAGCCTCCTCCCAAGCATGGGCCATGGCTGGTCACTGCAAGGGCAGGGACTGGATCCTCATTTCCCTCCTTCCAGAGCTCAGCCCTGGGAAGCCTGTTGGGCCCCATGAGCAGCTGATAAATGCACCCCTGGGCTGGGAACAAGCTCACGTGGGGAAAGGTTCCCTCCTCAGCTGTCCAGCCTGTTGGCCCCATAGTAATCCAGGTGCTTTCCCAGGTTCTATTCAGGGTCAGGAGAGACGAGGGTGGGCTCCTGAGGACAGAGAGATGTCCCCCTGCCCCTCTGTGCTGGCTGCTCTGATCCTGCCCAGGGAGTGTCTGCAGGGCCAGGCTCCCGGTCTCTGTTTAAACATGCACCCTCTGCAGGAAACTCCTCTGATCCTGGATGCTGTCCTCACTGCCGCAGCGTCCCAGGCCTCGCAGAGTGGCTGGCCCTGACGCTGTGCCCAGGAAGTGCCCATCAGTGAATGATTGGATCAGAGCAGCCAACTATTCTGCGAGGACACACCAGGCAGAGGAGTCACGCTTTCCTCATCTTTAGATCTTAGAGCGGCACTACCCAGTGCGGTCATCAGTAGACAGATGTGCCTGTTCATGGTTTAATTCATTAAAATAAATAGACTTAAAAATTCACCACTTCATTATACCAGCCTCATTTCCAGTGTCCAATGACGATGTGTGTATACTCTAGAAAGCAGTTCCATCTTTACAGCATGCGCTCTTGGGCAGCCTGGCACAGCGTCTGTTTATTGAACTCATCTAGTTCACAGAGTGTGTGGGAGTTAGAATTTCAGGTTAAGGAGAGTGGACTTAAGAGCTGTGATGATCCAGTGGAAATGGGGAACTGAGAAGATGAAAGGGGATCCTCTCGCCTGATGGTTTGCAACTGTGAGCATTGTCTTGTTGAAGACCTCTGACTCCACAGGGCCCAGGGAGGCTCTGAGATGCCAGAGGAAAGAGCAGGTGATCCTGTGTCATCCAGGTGACCTCACCTGGAGTAGGAGGGATGGGCATGGCGCTCCCTTGGATAACATCCTTGCTCATGTTTGTGTCCTTACAGAGTGGATATACAGCATCCAGTATCCCTCCAGTGATGAGGAGGAAGACCCTCCAGGTAGGGAGCCTCCTTCGAGCCACGACGTTCCAAGGAGAAAGATTCCTGCGGGAGCTGGGTTCTTCTGCTGCTTTGGATACTGAGGCAGGGGCATGAGACCCCAAGAAAAAGAGAAATGTGTGTTCTTTTCACAGCGTGATGGCATGAGAGTAGGAGCTATTATGTCTATTGCCATTGAGCATACTATTTGTAGCCTCTTTTTTGCTTTGTGGGTTAATGATAATCTTGCCTAAAAGACCTATTTTTTCTAGTTTCTGCCTCTGCCAAACTTGAAAGCCTTTAGCTTTCATTGATCATCAACTCTTGGGAGATGTGCATAAGAGATTATGGTTTGAATGTTGACTATTGACCCACGCTGGAAAAATCTGAAACACCTCCCCCACCAGCGCTATGGGAAGCCCTAGTGTGCCAGGTGGGGGTAAGAAGCCCACCCCCTCCCTGTGGACCTTCAGGACTTTCGGTAGCACCTTGATGTTCTATCCTGTCTACCCGTGGGTGAAAAGACATTCCCGGGATAGGAGAGGTAAAGAACACTTGCTCTGGGATTACTACCTACACCCTGGCTTCCTGGAGACAAGCGGGAAGAACATGATCTTGAGCAGATTTCTGGCCTCCACTCCTCACCCAAATGCCAACTCCTGATCTAGGAATAAAATCTTGATTTGCTTCCACTGGAGACACCCGTGTCCCACTACCTCTTGAGACTCTCCAGCGGGACCCAGCGGCTGTGCGAAGGGCTGCTGGGCTTGCTGCCCTCGTTGCCTCTCACAGTTCCAGTGACCTAATTCCTGGGATAGACCAGGACCAGGACAGAGCCTCGGGCCAGCAGGGACGGAGGCCCCTGCTCCTCTCTGACCCCCTGCTCCAGCCAGACAGCGCTGCCCTGGTCCCCACCCTGCCCTCAGGTCTGCCGGGTCCCTCGCAGCCCTCCCCTGGCTCGGTGCGAACCCTGGCGGGTCCCCTTTATCAATGTGGCAACAACTGCTTGGCTCACTTGCAGACAAAGGGAATTTAGTTACCCTATTTTCTAAAAAAGTGTGTTCCCCCCCTCTTATTGCTTAGGGAAGTTGCGGGGTTGTTGTGAAGATCAAGTGCTTCCAAAGTTCCTAAGATCATCTCAGGTCAACAAACCTTGCTTGACATATTATGTTGGCCTTACTTCTCTCCCATGGGACCCAGTGCAATCCTAGGCTTATGACAGGTGGCCCCCGGCTTTGGATTGATCAGTAATTGATCAATCGATTGATTAGGGTGAGTGGCAGTATGCCCTGGATCTTTCTACCAATGTTCCCATGTGAGAGAAAATAGGATAAGGGAGGGAAATGGGAGAGGGAAGGCAGTGCCATGCACAGGAGGCCATGGGGACAGTGGCTGCCTCTGGCAGGGATAGGATGACACAGGCATCCCTTTCTGGCTACAGTGATAGAATTTAAGCTGGATAAGGGGCCCTGGAGAGCCACAGGCCATTACCTACTGCAGAGGTGAAGTAATGAAGTTCTGAGACAAGTCTGCAGAGATGAGGAAGAATTGAGTTCTGTCACTGGGAGATAAAACACCAGGAGCAGCAGGGTCCAAGTTCTTACCTCGGATCTAACTCTGTCCTTTTTTTCCTAAAGGCCACCTGGTAACCATCATAGCTCTGGTGCACGCGGAGGCAGGGTTCTCAGATGAAGAGTAGACCACCAGATGACATGTAATTTATTTCCTATTTGCATTGCTATTTTATTCTATTTCCTATTAGAGATATCCATTAGTGATATTTTATATTTAATGCTGAGCTTTGTTTCATTAAACAATATTTATCTATTACAGTTGTTTTAAAACCTCTTCATACAAAATAAAATTGATATGTGGAAAGCACCCAAACATAGAAGGATCTTAATAATTTATTATAAGGCAATCACCCTAGTGACCACTGGAAAGATCCTACCCTCTCATATTGCACTCGTTTAGACTTAGTTGCGCAAATAACTGGAAATATAGTACTTGTGATGTATCTTATGTTTATGTCTTTCTAGGCAGTTTTTTATCTGAAGTTTGTTCATTCCTCTGGAAGAGATCATGGAAATAATATCACTAAGGTCTTGCATGACACTGTGGCATGACATGGTCTTTTTCACCTGAATGTTAGTTTTGCTGAATGTGAGATTCGCAGCTCACTGTTTCTTTTCTTGAATATCTTATATACACTATTGCATTGTTTTTAGGCACAAAGTATTGCTTTCAAAAATGTAGATGAGATTCTCATTTGCTTTTCTTTATATGTCACTTATACTTATTTGTCAATAAGATTTCCATGTTCCTAAACTTAAGAACTCAGAAGACTAGAAGTAACTACTATTTTTTGGATTGATATGGGCCAGTGTTACCATATAATTGATGGGTTTGGATCATTTGTGATAATTTATTGAGCACCTACTATGGGTCATCCATTGCACTCGTGCTAGGGAATATTTAGTAAAACAGACACACGATTTTTTATTTCTTGGCGCTAAGTTCCAGTCTCCTGAGATAGGAAATAAGCCACATGCATATTAAACAGGTAAGTGAGACAGGACAGCAGGAGGTTGACACTGCTGTGGTGAACAGAAGAAACACTGCAGGGACAGGGCTCAGGACAGCCCACGTGGTCTCATGTCTTAGGCCCATCAAGGATTGGCTAATGCTTCTGTGACTTTTTTCTTCCTGACACATGGCAACATTTTCAGCAAGAAGGGAACATGACCCACAATTTACAGCACCCATCCACCTCTTGCCACACTGTGTCCTAGGAGGCCAAGGTGCATGAAAGGACAGACATAGGGAACTGGAGGATGAAACAGCCACCATGTTTAAAATCCCTCGGCTTTCCCCAGCTGTGACTGCAGCAGAACCACCCACCAGGCTGTGTCCTCTCCAGTTCTCTACGTCTAAAGTATGACAAGAGCCCTTCACCAGGGGAAGATGATATGGCAGCACCATTTCCCGTCTCCAAAAAGCATGGTCCAGCAGATACTCTCTACATTTATATTTAAGACTAAAATTCTATACTAGATCATTCTCAGATCACCAGAAAATACACAGGAAACTCCACATGTCAATGTATAAGTAGATTAGGTTCATCAATGTTCCAGATGGCACTTATATATTGGAATGACTATGGTTTCATTTCTATCTATGCCTCACGGGTCATGGTGTGCGGCCACTACCCAGCGCTTGTGCCTTGCCTCTGGCCCCAGGACTGGAAGGCCCAATGCTACTGGTCATGATGCCCTGACCTCCATCCTCAACAGCACCAGCACCCTCTGTTCTAAGCTTCTACACCATGGACTTGAAGCAGCCTCAGAGGGACAGAGGGAGTGAGCTCTCCTTATAGCTGGACAGTGATTCCAAATCTTGGCTATTGTGAATAGTTCTGCAATAAACAGAAGAGTGCAGATACCTTTTCTATATCCTGAATTCCGCTCTTCTTGGCTATATACCCAGCAGTGGGATTGCTGGGTCAAATGGTAGTCGTGTTTTAGTTTTTTGAAGAATCTCCATACCGTTGTCCATAGGGGTTGCACTAATTTACATTCCCACCAACAATGTATGAGGATTCCCCTTTCTCCACATCCTCACCAGCATTCGTTATTGCCTGTCTTTTTGATGAATGAATTTTAACTGGTGTCATCTCATTGCAGTTTTGATTTGCATTTCTCTGATGCTTAATGATGTTGAATGTTGTTTCATACACCTGTTGCCCATTTGTGTGTCTTTTTTGAGAAATGTCTACTCAGATCCTGTGCCCATTTTTAAATTGGATTATTTGATTATTTTTCTTATTGCATTTTTGGAGATCCCTATATGTTCTAGCTATTAATCTCTTGTCACATGGGGAGTTTGCAAACATTTTCTCCCATTCTGTGGGTTGTCACTTTCCTTTGTTGATTATTTACTTTGCTGCAAAGAAGCTTTTTCACTTGCTGTGATCCCCTTTGTCCAGTTTTGCTTTGGATGCCTGTGGTTGGGCATCCAAATCAGTGTCAAGAACCAGTGTCCTGAAGCATTTCCTCAATGTTTTCTTTTAGCAGCTTCATAGTTTCAGATCTTAGATTTAAGTCTTTAATTCATTTTGATTTGATTTCTGTATATGGTGAGAGATAATAGTCTAGCATTACTTTTCTGCATGCAGATATTCAGTTTTCCCAGCACAATCTGTTGAAGAGATCACCATCATTTCCCCACTGTATGTTCTTGGCATCTTTACCAAAGATAGGTTCACTATAGATGTGTGGATTTATTTCTGGGTTCTCCATTCTGTTCGAGTAATCTGTGTGTCTGTTCTTATGCTATGATTATGCTGTTTTGGTTATCATAGCTCTCTGTAGTATAATTTGAAGCCAGGTAATGCGATCTCCCCCAGTTTTGTTCTTTTTGCTCAGGATGGCTGTGGCTATTCTGGGTCTTTTGTGGCTCCATGTAAATTTCAGGATGATTTTTTATATTTCTGTGAAGAATGTCATTGGTATTTTGATGCAGATTGCATTGAATCTGTAGATTGCTTTGGGTTGCGCGGACATTTTAACAGCATTAATTCTTCCAATCCATGACCCTGGAATATCTTTCCATTTTTTTAATCTGTCATCATTCATTTCTTTCATCAATGTCTTATAGTTTTCATCATAGATATATTTCACTTCTTTGTTTAAGTTTATTCTTAGGTATTTTATTTTATTTGCAGTTACTATACATGGAATTGCTTTCTTGGATTCTTTTTCAGATTGTTTCCTGCTGGCACATAGTAATGCTATGGATTTTTGTATGTTGATTTTATATTCTGCAACTTTACTGAATTTGTTTATCACTACTAAGAGTTTTTTGAGGAGTCTTTATGTTTCTCTAGATATAAGATAATATCCTCTGCAAAAAAAAGATAATTTGACTTCTTCCATTCCAATTTGGATGCAATTTATTTCTTTCTCTTGTCAGATTGTGTTAGCTAGAATTTCAAGTACTATGTTGAATAACAGTGGTGAAAGTGGGCATCCTTGTCTTTTTCTAGATCTTAGAGGAAAGGCTTTCAATTTTTCCCTATTCAGTGTGATACGTGCTGTTGTTCTGTCACATATGCCTTTTTATAATGTTGAGGTAAGTTCCTTGTATACTCAGTATTTTTTGTCACAAATGGCTGTTAAATTTTATAAAATAAGGTTTGAGTATTAATTAAAACCTCATATGGTTTTTGTCCAACCAAATTTTCATTTTGTTTATCTTTTGTATTTGGTTTTATTTCAATTTCATTTATTTATGCTCTGATTTTATTTCTTTTCTTCTACTGATTTTGGTTTTGGTTTGCTCTTGTTCTAGTTTTTTTTTTTAATTTTTTTTTATTTCAGCATATTATGGGGGTACAAATTTTAAGGTTTCAATAAATGCCCTTCCCCCCCTCCCCCCACAAGTCTGAGTTTCCAGCATGACCAGCCCCCAGATGGTGCACATCTCACTCATTATGTATGTATATAGCCGCCCTCCTCCCCCCTCCCCCCTGCCCAATACCCTATTACTGTAGTACCTATGTGTCCACTTAGGTGCTGCTTAGTTAATACCAGTTTGCTGGTGAATATATG
>VSMD01094288.1:0-87056 GCA_008750895.1 Mirza zaza
ATGACACTCTACAAGAAAGACACCTGCACTCGAATGTTTATAGCAGCACAATTCATAATCGCAAGGCTGTGGAAGCAGCCCAAGTGCCCATCAATCCAAGAATGGATTAATAAAATGTGGTATATGTATACCATGGAGTACTATTCAGCTCTAAGAAACAATGGTGATATAGCACATCTAATATTTTCCTGGTTAGAGCTGGAACCCATACTACTAAGTGAAGTATCCCAAGAATGGAAAAACAAGAACCACATATACTCACCAGCAAACTGATATTAACTGAGCAGCACCTAAGTGGACACATAGGTACTACAATAATAGTGTATTGGGCAGGGAGACGGGGGTGGGGGGGATGGGTAGATACATACATAATGAGTGAGAAGTGCACTGTCTGGGAGATGGTCATGCTGGAGACTCAGACTTGTGGGGGGAGGGGGGAAAGGGCATTTATTGAAACCTTAAAATCTGTATCCCCATCATATGCCAAAATAAAAAAATAAAATAAAATAAAAATTCAAATAATTAAATCATCTTAAAAAAAAAAAAAAAAAAACCTTAGGAAAATATCTTTCTCACTTCTTTAGCTGCCCACCAGAGGGGGATATTCCTTAATGCCCTGTTTAAAAAAGCATAGCGTGATAGTTCACTATCATCAGCAGGTGAAATCAGTATGGATAACTGCCTTTTAATCAGCATATATGCTGGCTATATTGCAAGTCCCATTATAAAGTTTTATGTACTTTGAAGGGATTCTATCAATTAGGATGTTTCTTATAAGCATTTAGAAGTATTTTTTTCTTGGTATATGACTTGTAAATTTGTACTGATATTTTCTTTTTGATTAGGTCTGCTGATGTATAACTCAGCTACATAAATGTTTCCACATGATAGAGCCACATGATTTGCACTGTATACGCACTCAACACATAATGTCTGGAGTAGATCTTCTTGCTTCCCTTAAATAACTACATTGAATAATAGATTTTAAGAAGTATTAATAAATTTTCCAATATTTTGGAAATGTGCATTCACAAAATACTATAGATTCATATATGCATGTAACAGGGCCAATCATCAAATTAAAGGTGGCATCTAAGCAGTAATGAGTGCAATAAATAGATCTTCCCATTTCAAAATCACCTGCAGAGGTAGTGCATTGCTATTTGAATTATACGATGCTTTGGTAATAAAATTGAAAAATAAGATTGGGGATCATAAAAATATGCAAATAAAGTAATATATAATTTTTGAAATATAATCACAAACATGCTAAGATATTTATAACTAGCAAAATTTGTTTCTATACTCTCCATTCAGTGTTCAACAGACACTATTCATTTGTACATGCAAAATTCTTATAATAGCTTTTGTGTTCATGGAAATAGCAGTCTTGCCAAATAGAATTAGCAGGTATTATGTAGATCCAGTATATTACTATAATTTTTAGTTCATAAGTATTTCCATACATAGACTCCAACCTCTTGGAGTGCTATTGTAGTAAATTATGAATATTAAGTTGATTAATAAATTTCTGTGACATTTCATTTATAGACACATCTATTAACTAAAAGCAGCACTTGGAGATCCAACTACAGAAGCTTAAAAATTAGAGAATTTTTCCTCTTTTACACATAAGAAGTTTACAGATCAGTAGTACATTGCTAGTGCCTAACCTTCACGTTGTCATCAGGAACCCAAACAATTACATTTCTCTTTTACGAACTTCAACACATGCCTTCCATATTCAAGTTAAGCCCATGCTTCTAGCCATCACATCTGCATTCTAAGCCAGCAGCAGAAAAGATAGAATTTTAAAGAGGTATACCTTCTTGCTGAGTCAACCTCATCTAAAGGGCCTTTCCAGAACTTACACATATTTTGTCTTAAAACAGATGCATCCAGATGTAAGAGATGCTGGGAAATGTAACACTGTGCTCAGCTAAAAGTGGGATTCTGTTAGTAAGAATGAAACCATGAACATCAGAAGGATAAAAAGAAATCTCTGATGATATGTGCAATAAAGACATTGAATTGAATCTTTAAGCAATGTGATAGGCCCATGGAATATTAATAGACAAAAATAGCAAGATTAAAAATTGCAGCCAAGGAATAAGGTATGATTTGTTTGTAGATGACTTATGTGCCACTGATTTAGGTAAAAAGTGACTAACTCTTTTAATAGTGACCAAATGTATAAAATAAATAATAACACACAAGATAGCTAACAACTTTCCATTTAGGGGTATTTACTCTCTCTAAATCTCTGTGCTTAGGAACAAAAATTTATATTTTTATTAAGATAATCAGTTTGATAGTTGGAAAGACATAAGCATAAAGACAAGCCAATTAATAAGTGAGTCAAAAATACATAAAAAAGTATCATCCTAAGGACATAAGTATATTATAATGTATTTGATATATAGTGTACTTATTGTGTTTTACGTTTGATAATACATAGAAATTTACTGCCCATCTGATGTTAGAATCAATAGAATTATAGAAGTGATTAAGCAAACAAAGATCAAAATCACCTCTATTACCTATTGTTTGAAAAATAGTCTGAGGCTGGTCATATATGGTTGTTCCTATTCATCGCCTGATGTGAATTTTTTCAGGAAGCTTCAGGAAGACACCAAAGGATAAGAGCCTGCTTTTTAAGTATATTGCACTGTGTATAATGCAGACCACTATGACAGCTCTGTATAAGAAGATAAAGAGAGGAATGGTTGAGAAGTATAGGAACAGACTTTCCTTCTAGAAAAGTCACCAATCTTATAAATAACACCTCCCCGCATACAGTGGATGACTGAGGGATGAACATGGTCCATAATGATCTTCTAGGGAAAGCCTTCTAAGGATAAAGAGGAGGAGTTTTGGAAACAATTCTGAACACTTTCTCTTGACCTATTGGCAGTATAAATACACTTATAATAGATAAGAAATTCCAAAATTTTCTCCAGAACTCAGTGAGTGAGATATCTCACTGCACATGTTGTATGACCTTCAGATCCCACCTGCCTAGACTGTAAGTATTGTTTCTGAGTTAAGAAAGAATTAATGACCAGGTGCAGTGGCTCATGCCTGTAATACTAGCACTCTTGGAGGCCAAGACTGGTGGATTGCCCTAAGTTCAGGAGGTTGAGAACAGCCTGAGCGAGACTCCGTCTCTACTAAAAATAGAAAAATTAGCTGGGTGTCATGGGATGTGTCTGTAGTGCCAGCTGCTCGAGAAGCTGAGGCAAGAAGATTGCTTGAGCCCAGGAGTTTGAGTTTGTAGTTACCTATGATGTTGCCACTGCACTCTACCCAGGGTGATGGAGCGAGACTTTGTCTCAAAAAGAAAAAAAAAAAGAAAGAATTAATATACTACATTTTACCTTATGTAAAAAAGTACCCTCATTATGTAGGATCAAGTAACACTCTTAAAATTTATATTTATGAATAAACAGCAATAATTACATTGTATTATATGTGTTCTAATGAGAAAAATAATTGTGTTCTGCAGTGTAATTTTATACTGTACTATACTATTTTCATTTAAACAAGATCATTATGTAAATATTTTGCACACGAAAATATTTTTTGAATACTTTTATTAAAAGATCACAAACTATATGGTCTCTGTATGTGTTGAATTATTTTAATACTTTCACTATAACTGGAATTCTTAAAGAGGATATGCATTTGCATAATGCTGATAATCCTTTCTCATTTCTTTTTGTGGTTTAGCTGTTGTAATATTCACTGAAAATAGTAATTATATGTGTTGATTATCCATGATTATCTCTAGATATATTTGCATTTTCCTTAATTAGACTATAAACTCTAAGTGGAAAATCAAAATGAAGTCACCTCTTGTCTCCGTGTAGGATATTAAATTGTTTCCTCATATCCAGGGTTTCCCAAATGCCTGTTGCAAAATTTTACTTGGGAAGTACAGGGTGAAAAATCAACATAGTAAATTATGCTATAGGGGAGTAGATACAGAGAGCGCAAATTCTCATTGCTGTCCATCTGACACGTACATGCTACACACTTGAAAATGCCAGCACTCATAGGAACAAGTGGTTTTCAAGTACATAGAGTGTTGTGATGAAAAAACTGTGAAACATTTAATTAATATAAAAGAACTATTATCACTCTTTTTTACTTTCATAGGAGGGAAAAATCCTTCAGATATAAAATTACTTTCTATAATTATTGATATAATTTAACAAATCTTTTTATAGAAGCAAAAATATAATATTCATGACCTAGTATGGGTATTCAGTACTTTTACTCAGGCTGAAATTTTGAATTTTCTTTAAAATACTAGCCATTCTTTTGACAAATAATTTTTAAATGCCTGCTATGTACCTGGAAAGTTTCTAGACACAGGTGATACACTAATGAAAAGAAGGAACTAACTGATGTGAATGTGCTGATAAGAAATCATCCCCTCATGAAGTTTAAATTTTTGTTTGGAAAGACAGAGAGCAAAAAGTACAAATATATAGTATTTTAGTTATATGTGAATTAAAAGACTGGTCAGTGCTTGAGGGATGAGGATTAACAACAAATCTTACTTCTAGTTCTATTTACTTGAAAAATTAGATCTACCTCTTTTCAATGCAACAATATCCCTTAGTTAACTAGATCCATTAAAGCAAACAGCTTATATATTTATTCCCTTTTATTATAATTCAATTTTTAAATGTCTATACAAATAAACAATAAGTCAATATGGATTAGGGATTGTTTCTAAGGCAGTAAGCAGAGTTATTAAATTTCACCATAAATAATTTAAGAAGGAAAGCAAATGTGAAAATATATTTTAGACAGTAGAAATATTCAGCTGTTGCAATAACATCATTCATCAAAAGTCAAAGTCATGAGCCTCCTGTCCTCTACTATTTCACCTGGTTCTAAACATACTCAAGTATCTTTTCAGTCTCTCCATCAATGAGATCCACTAAAATCTGCAATAAGTTCAGTTAACATACACACACAGTTATGAAATATTTTGCTCTAAGGAAGGAACATAGTGTACATGCAATTTGTATACTTGCTAATTATGGGAAGACCGATCATTTAACAGTAGTGTATGCTTTATTTAATTTTCCATAATCCCTTCCTTCTCAGAAATACATGATATTGTTATGAGAGTTTTTGAAGAAATTCTAAGCAAGTACATGGCTGCTTCTCTAAATTTGGCAGTTATATTAAGCAGCACCCATAAGGAACACCTGTTGTAAGACAGCGATAGAAAGAATACGAGCCATGGTTTTCCATGGAACTGAAAGGACCTGTTAGAATCATCCCAGGTAGGGTCCAAGTGATCGGGCTTTTATACTGTCTCCATTTATGTTTGGATGTCAGATGCTCCAGGAAAGGCCTAACATTGGGCCAGAGAACTCTTACAATGGAGGCAAATCTTGAAAGAGCTGAGAGCTGACAACTATCCATAATATTGCTCCCAGCAGCCAGGAAAAAAAATTCTTCTTTGAAGGGGAATCTGTGTCCACCACCGTGTGTCCTTCTTAGCTCCTGGAAAATCTAAATTGTTTGCTTATTAATGTTTTTAATCATTGGCATAAAATCCTTCATACCAAGATATCATAAGGTCCAGAAATTTTAAAAAGAATTATTTCTATTGATGCAATTTATATAAATCAGGATTAAAGCATGCCTTCAATATTAACAACTTGACTGATTTGGTTTGTGAACCAAATCTGTAGTGCAAATACATATTGCTGTAAGTTTTTATTTATGTTCTAAAGATATTACTAAATCAATTAGTTCCATTGAATATCCCAATATTCAGATTGATGTATAAGTTTAAACAGAACAAACTATTTGACATTGGAATGCTCTTTGTCAAGGGAAAAGGGATACATTTTTAAAGTTAGACCAAATGACACATAGTTTTGAATGATTTATTGGCTGTCTGACATTCTCAAATGGCTGCCAGTCAATGTTACATGTGGCATCTTTCAGATAGTGTGAGCTCTTTAAGTAAGGACTTTTCACTAGAAAAATACAATTGAAGACCATGAAGAGAAAAGTGTGGTGTTTACCTTAATGGGATAAAAGATTTATTTAAAAAGTTGCAATCATTCAGAAAAAATAGTCTCAAGTCTAGCATTTCAATAATATTATTTCCATAAATTTAAGTCCCTAGAGATGATGCTTCAATGTTGTAGAAAATGACTTGTCTAATCAAGCTAGATTTCAAAATTCTTCCCACAAGTTAATGTTTCTTACACGGGCAAGATTTGGCAATTGCAAGTAGAGGACAGCTTTCACCAAGAAGTCAGTCATTTTTCTTGGCTTCTCTCATGTCATGTCCAGAAGCAGAGCATTTCTTGAGGGCTGAAGTAGAGCAGTTATGCTAAACACAGAAATGGTATTGACAGAATAGAAAGTTCCAGAGCATGTCCTAGGTTGATTTTAATTCATCCTAAATCAAAGTATTTTCCTGTTATTATCATAGATGTTTACCTTCTAGTAATGCTTATCATTTGGGAATGACATTTTTACTATCAGATAAGTAATGCTATTGGAAGAAAATTTGGATATTAAGGGAAAATAACCAAATCAAGAACTCAATCCTATTTACAATAGCTACAAAAAAATGAAAAAAAGAAAAGAATAGAGAGAGAGAGACAGAGAGAGAGGGAGAGAGAGCACTCACAAGAGAGAACATAAACAAAACCAAACAAAAACCCTAGGGATGTATTTAACCAAGTAGCTGAAAGATCTCTACAAAGAAAAGTGTAAAACACTGATGAAAGAAATCATAGTGTTTTCAGTTTCCAGATTTAGGCCCCAAATTCAGAATATAAGTTGTTAACATGTCTTCTATGCATAAACTATCTTTGAATTTCCTGGAAAGAACACTTGGTAACACAAAGTTTTGTTCCCTTACCGTATAAAAGAATGAATAATAGAAATAATCCCATTTTTTTGATATATTCCAAATGGCAATTAACTTAAAGTTATTATAGATGCTCTTTTATCTATCAAATTTCTGTATCATAGAATAGCTAATATTTATGTGTAAATACAGTACATTAAGATAAAGCCTTTCAATCAATATGTACTATTCAGTTGAAAAGAAACATGCTCATGTTTAAGAACAAAGTCTGATCCAATAACTGTATACAAGATGCTTTTGTTTCTACATTTTGATTCCTCTTCAACAAAAAGATACAATGTTCATGGTGTCAATAGATCTGGATGTTTTTTAATATTTATCCTGCTCTTAATATATTCTTCATCTCAGGGAAATTCTTATGTATATTTCCATAAATTATACAGTTGACCCTTAAACAATGTAAAGTTTAGAAGCACCGATGCCCCCCAACACACAGTGAAAAATCCAAATATACCTTGTGACTTCTCAAAAACTTAACTACTAATAGCATACTGTTTCCTGGATGCCTTACTAATAACATAAACAGTCTATTAACATGTATTTTGTATGCTATATCTATTATATGCTTGATTACAATAAAGCTAGCTAGATAAAAGAAAATGTAATTAAGAAAATCACAAGGAAGAAAAAATGTATTTAGAGTATTGTACTGTATTTATTGATACCATAAGTTTATGTTGGCTGTTTACAGGATGGATCATCTGTCTGAAATGACAGCAACTGCAGCTGCAGACCACAATCTATGGTATATATCAGGCAATTCAACTTTTTCTTATAATGTCATGACTTTTCTCTGCTTCTTGGAAGTATTTCCAGCATCATCACTGACACTTCCTATGGGTCCCATGATGTTATTCAAAGTCTATGGTATTAGACTAAACATGATAAAAAATACACAAGAACCACAAGAGATCACTTTTTACCATGATGTGAAATTTAATGGAGAGAGGAACTGTTCACATAGAGATGATTAGTATCACATGGCATCTTATGCAGATACTTGCAAGACTTGAGCTCACCACAATCTCAACAAGACATGGCTACAAAATTATTACTGCCACAGTTAATTTTATATTATTAGGATTGACTACATTTTTGTGTATGTGTACATTTCTTTAGACTGATGATAGTACCATCTAAGGTCTATGTGCACATAATTATGATAAATTTTAACATTTTATAATAGATTTGTATATATTTTATGGTAGTAAGTTACAAAATAGACAAGTATCTATGTATATTTTATGCATTCATGACATATCTGACTTTTCCTTTTTAATATATATCTCTAGGCTATGTTATTCCTATGTGGGTTTTTTAAATTGTTGCAAATTTCTATATATTTATTGAAAATATTCCACATATAAATGAACTGAGCAGTTCATACTCATGTTGTTCAAGGGTCTGAATTGCTGTATATTACAACTGTATATTGTAACAAGAGAGGATTTCACTGTCTTCCATTCTACTGGTATGAGTTAGCATAAAATTTTAGTTACACCTATTCAGCTTTCTTAGCACAGTGAAAATAAATTGACCAATATAGTCAATCAATATTTGTGGAAAAACTTTGCTAAAATTGATAAATATATCTTTATAACTTGTCTCAACCTTTACCAGGTTAATCCTAGCAAAATTGTAAAGTGTTTCTTTGCAAAAATCCAAGTGAATCTTTTACAACTAGTGCTGGCGATGGATTTTAAATATGTCCTGATCATTGTTTCTTGTTGACATGGAGAAAAATCTTTTCACCCTGGGGAATTCCAACTTATCTCCTTAGTAATAAAAGCACCACTTTACTGGAATTTTTATTTCCAATAAAATGGAAATTTTATTTCCAGAACCTTACGAAGATTTGTCACTTAATCAGACCTCACTGTCCATATCAACTTCAACCTTCAGGGAAGGTAGAAAGAACAGACAGAAGTTTGAAATCAAAATTGACAAAGTTCACAGAGAACTTCAAACCTGCATAGTCTAAGGTATTTCCTCCTTCTGTGGTTCATCTGAAGTTTATGAGTTAGTAACAGGCCAAACCATGTGTCTAGGAATAGTGCCCCTGATTCTAAAATTTACACTTGTTTAAGTAAATGTTCTCAGGATTCATGAAATCATTCTTATCATCAACAAGTACTAAAGACTTTCCCCAATATTCTCATTAATATTATATGCAGAATTGTTTGAAAAACATCTGCATACCTGGTCTTCTGAAAAGACATCAGAGAAAGACCCCAGTGGAAAGATCAATTTCTGGCAGTGCTGATAACTACTAAATCCAGAAATCTTTAAGAGACTGATCTTTGGACTCTTATCTCTCAAGTAAAGAGCATAGGTCATCTTCAAATCATGGGAAGGCTACCCCAAACAGAAACCACAAATGGGTGATGTTTTAGAATTCTTCTAAAACCATATAGTCCTTGGGAGGAGACAGCGTCCATCAAAGGCCTGTAGATAAAGTAGATCACTATGTGAAATATAAACATCTATCAAACAAGATCCACAGAAAGAGACACAGATTATCACATTTAATCTGTATACTTTGCTTCTTTATTTTCCTAATTATCTTCTTTTGACTTTTTATACATTTAGTTGACATCTAACTATTTTAAATAAAGCTGATATTCCTAATATATCTTTTGGCATCCTTAGTCACTATCTAGAAGAATTCAGTAGCTGCCCATAATTTGTTCTCATGATTTGGCTAACACATATATTTGAATCAGTGTTGAGTTTGCACACATTTTCCTTAGGGTGCCAATGAGTTCTTTTTAACATTGATCCCTTACTATGAAACATTTCAGTTGATCAATAATCAGACTCACTGCTTATTGACATTTTATCTGGGAAACAGCAGAGCAGTAAATAACTAAATATCTAAACTACCAATCATGCCACAACTAGGAAGGAAAGCTTATGCCTATGTCAGGTTGGAAGTCTGTTCATGTTTCTCAGTGTCCTCTTGGACAAAGAATGATCAGACACACCAAAAGCAAGACAAGCACGAAACAAAGTTTATTGAGAAAGAACAAGATAGGTTTACAGAGCAAGAGCAAGATACATTTGCCACAGATGACAAATGGACCTCTTGTCTTAAAAACAGGCTCTGGTTATGGTCTGGGGTCCTGTTTTATATTATCTGAATTGGGCCCTCCTCATGGTTCAAACTTCACCATTGAACCACTCTGATGGACAGTTAATGACATGCTAATTTGCCTTAGGATGTTCTAGGTCATCTTCCAGACTCTACTGTGCCTGTGCTGTCTGGCTTGTGGGTTGGGAAATTCCTTGCACTCTTTTGCAGATTGGTAGGGTGTTCCTCCTTCCCCCAGATGTGGCTTGGGGCATGATCAAGGTGGGGCAGCCCCAAGGTGGGGATACCACCCTTATCCTTCTTCCCCAGGTGTTGCAATTGATTGAGGCACCACCAAAGTGGGGTGCCTGGTTTTGTTCCTAGGAGAGTTGGAAATCCCTTACCATCTGCCTAACACTTTCTATTCTAGAAGCCCAAATTATTGGGTAGCGGTGTTGACTCTCCTGATGGTTTCCTGATGAGTGGGGGGTGACAATTCATATTAGGGTGGCCTCTTATAGGTTCTCTGGTGGGTCTCTCCAGGGAACTTTGGTATATGTTCTCAATAGATTATTGTAGTGTAAATGTGAGGAGGAGGTAGGCACTGGGGCTGGTAGAAAATGTAGGATCATTTGTAGCTTGATGGTCTCTAGGCAGGATGAAATAAGTTTAGATAGGAAAATTTATGAAGATTCATCCCAATATTAGAATTCCCAGGATTCAAAGTAACGAGGGACCGAGGGAATTACCAAGGACATACAACAGGGCCTAGAGGTCTTACCTCACTCTGGAAATTGGAGGTGGACACTAGAATGGCATTGTTGTTGTCCTGAACCTATCCTGAGTTGTTAACAAAATAAGAGTGGATAGGCATATCCAGCAGGTTTGGTTGAGCCTTGGGGTAGGTGGAGTTTGGTTTGCCAGGGCAAAACATGTCTCACTCATGGGTAAACACTTTCTACTATTCATATTTACCTGAAGGAGCCACGGCAAGAGAAGTCCACTTGAACAGGTAGCAGAGATCCTCCAAGGAGTATACAAGTATTTCCTTCCAGTGTTGGAATCCTCATCTGTGAGGGCTAGTTTCATTCTGGTCCATCCAAGAATGATGGGTAATTCTGGGAACTTAATAGCATTTGGGATAGAAAGTAAGACTGGATAAAGACCTTTCCACACCAGAGTTAGCTGTAATGGAAGAGACCAATCCTTCCACTGTTTGATAAGGACTAAGTCCCACAGCTGACAGAGAGGACTAGGGGAAGAAGTATCTCTAGGTGATAGTTTCTGTTCTTGTAATGTCTGCAAGAACTGAGTCACCGGAAGTGTGTGTTGGTGTCCAGCAATTTCCTAAAAATCAAAATCAGAAGTGATCAAAGAAAAAGTTTGAAGAAGGGGTTTTTTAACATTTTCTTATAGAATTCTTATGGTTTCATGTCTTAGATATAAGTCTGTTATCCATCATAAATTAATTTTTGTGAGTGGTGAGAAATATGGATTCTGTTTCAATCTTCTACATGTAGCTAACCAATTTTCCCAACACTATTTATTGAATAAGGATTCTTTACCCTAGTGTTTATTGCTGTATACTTTGTCAAAGATCAAATGTCAATATGTGGATGGTTTTATATCTAGGTTCTCTTTTCTGTTCCATTGATCTACGTCTTTATTTTTTGTGTCAATGTCATGAATGTTTTGGTCACTATAGCCTTGTAGTATAGTTTGAAGTCTGGTAATCTGATGCCTCCAGATTTGTACCTTTTGCTGAATGTTGCTTTGGCTCTTTGTGCTTTTTTCTGGTTCCAAATGAAGCATAGAATTATTTTTCCTGCAAAAATGACAATGGTATTTTGATGGGAATTGCATTGAATGTATGAATCACTTTGGGTAGTATGGACATTTTAACAATGTTGATTATGCTAATCCATGAGCATGATATGATTTTCCTTTTTTTACATCATCTGCAATTTCCTCTTTCAGTGAATCCTCCTTCCATTCTCTTTATAGAGATCTTTTATCTCTTTAGTTAAATGTATTCCTAAGCATTTTATTTTATTTTATTTTATTTGTAGCTACTGTGAAAGGTATTGAGTCTTTGATTTGACTGTCAGGTTGACTGTTATTGGTGTATAGGAATGCTACTGATTTGTATACATTTATAGTGTAACCTTAGACTTTAATGAATTTATTTATCAATTACATAGTAAATGTGCCTAACAGACATTTACAGGAGAGTCTACCCAAAAACTACCTAATGTAAAAACTCATGAAAATTAAACAATGTAGCGCTGAATGATTATAAGGTAGAAAAAAATATTCCTTGAAGTAAATGATGAAGGGGACAGAAGTTATTGAAATTTGTGGGGCTCAGCAAAAGCAGTCCTAAGGGGAAAATTCATAGCCTTAAATGCCTACATCAGAAAGACAGAAAGATCACAAATCAACAAGCTAATGAAGCATCTCAAGGAACTAGAAAAGGAAGAGCAAACCAATCCCAAAACCTGCATAAAAAAATAAATAACTAATGTCAGAGAAGAACTAAATGAAATAAAAAAACAATAACAAAAAATACAGATTAAAATGAAAGAGAGTAATTTCTCTGGAAACATAAACAAAATTGGTACACCTCTCACTAGATTAACCAGAATAGGAAAAAAAAAAGACCTAGAAAAGCTCAATGAGAAATCCAAGCAAAGATATTACAACTGATACCATAGAATATAAAATATCATCTGTGAACACTGTTACTATAAAAATGTCTATGCACATAAACTCAAAAAAGTTGAGGAAATGCACAAATACCTAGACACACATAACCTCCCAAGGCTCAATCAGGAAGAAATAGAATTCCTGAATAGACCGATTATGAGCAAAGAAATTGAAGCAGCAATAAAAAATCTTCCAACAACAACAAAATCCCTGACTAGATGGTTTCACAGCCAAAGTTTATCAAACTTACAAAGAAGAATTGGTACCTATACTGCAGAAATTGTTTTATAACACTGAGAAGGAAGGAATTCTTTCCAACTCATTCTACAAAAACAGTATTACTTTGATATCAAAGGCATAAAAGGACACAACAACAACAACAAAAAGAAAACTATAGATCAATATTCCTCATGAATATAAATGGAAAAAGCCTTCATAAAAATTCTAGCAAACTGAATTCAGCAGCATATCAAAAATAAATAAATAATCTACCATTTCCAAGTAGGCTTCATCCCAGGGATGCAAGGATTGTTCGTCATATGTAAATTCATAAATGTGATTCACCATATAAACAGAAGCAAAAACAAAGATTATATGATCACCTCAATAGATGCAGAAAAAGCATTTGTCAAAATTCAGCACCATTTTATGATAAAAACTCTTAATAAAATAGGCATAGATGGAAGATACCTCAAAATTATAAAAGTCATATAGGACAAACTCATAGCCAATATCATACTGAATGAGGAAAAGTTGAAAGTGTTGTCACTCAGAACTGGAACAATACAAATGTGCCCACTGTTACTACTTCTAGTCAACATACTGCTGGTTGTTCCAGCCAAAGCAATCAGGCAAGAGAAGGAAATCAAGGGTATCTATCTGGGGAAAGAGGAGGTAAAACTATCACTTTTTGCTAATGACATGGTTTTATTTCTGTTTATTTGTTTGATTGAGACTTATTTTTGAAGGTAGACAATTCCTGACTTATGATTGTTCACCTTTATCATGGTGCAAAAGTGATATGCATTCAGTAGAAACTGTACTTCAGGAGTACATACAGTCACTCTACTTTTCATTTTCAGTATAGAATTCAATATGTTATTGAATATTGAATTTTAAATATTGAATTTAAAATTTAAAATTTAAAATTTCAATATATAATAAGTGTGTGTTAGATGATTTTGCCCAACCGTAGGCTAATGTAGGTGTCCTGTGCACATTATTGGTAGGCTAGGCTATGATGCTCGAAGAATTTAGTGTATTAAATGAACTTTTGACTTACAATATTTTCAATGTATAATTAACTTATGAATACTTAACATATTGTAAGTTGAGGAGCATTTGTATATATCCCATTTACACACACACACACATCCTTAATCCATTACATTCTGTTCATGGCAATAGAAGGAATAAAATAATGTTTTTATCATACATCCAAACTAACTATTTTGAGAGATGCCTCACTCTGGAAAATAACAACTTATAGCTACTTTACAGATTAGTATGAGAATTTGGTGATTCTTTTCTAGAAATCGAAGTTCATACTTTAGTAAATGGGCATCTCCCTCTATAAAACCTGGGGATCTAATTCTTTTGAAAAATAATCTGTGCTGGAAAATTACATGTCATCTTGGGAGAATGACAATCATAAGCAGTAATCACACAGAATAGCAAAGCAACACATGAATTCTTTTCGCTGCAGTTAAGAGTCCTTGCCTATCTGTAACATATACAGGAAAGCCAAATTGGGGGTGAGTGTCTCTGACATTTTGGAGAGGAAATCACTTGAAGAACAATTCAGCTGACACAATCAAAGCATATGCAACACTAGGAAGGAACAAGGCAAGTTTTTTTTTTTTAAATATTAGTTCAGGTGTCAAGAAAGTATAAAATAAGACTAAACTTCTTTAAGAAGAAATAATTTTCTTTTTCCAAATATCATCATTATTTAGTCCATCTGCAACTGTAATGGCTTAATCTCAGGGCATGTTCCATGATACTGAAGGACAATTAAACTATATCCATGATAGTGTAAAAGAAGTTAACAAGAGAGTATGGGAGTATGTGAATTAATTTCTATTATTAGATATAATTTGTTACCACATAATTTAAGTTGAAGTTTTCCATATAATTTAATCAAAATGAACATTTATTAGGTTAATAATTTTAGAAGACATTTGTGATTTTAAAAATGAGGCACATATTATTAAGGGTCAAACTGCTTATGAGTTTTTTTAAGTCCTTTCATCTTATAGTTAATGTCTAAAACCTCAATGGTTTTCATTTTTTTCCAATGTCTCAATTCCCTTACAGCAAACTACCATGTTTAGCTTACTCTACCTACAGGGCATTTATTCTTTAAAATCAAAATAGTACTCAGTAATAAGTATTTCCTGCCACATAATAAGTTATACTCCTATTCTTTATATTATATACAATTTCTAATTTCCTTCCATAGTACCAGCTAAAATTAAAGTGTCATAACTCGTTGGGGCTTTGTGTATTTAATGTTTGTTCTCTTGCACTGTAAACATTATGAAGAAAAGAGATTCTACTCTCTTGTTCATAGATTAATCTCCATTATAGAAACACTCTCTGCATTCTTTTCCTAATAATGGAAGTTAAATTAAATTACTTTGCTACAGTAGCAAATTGCTACAAAGTTAGTAGTTTAAAACAACATAAATGCATCATTGCATAGTTCTGTGGGCCAGATGTCAGACATGGGTCTTTGTAAGCTAAAATAAAGGTGTGAGAAGTGCTGTGTTCCTTTCTGGAAATTTTGTGGAAAAATCCATTTCCTTGGCTTGTCCAGCCTTTAGAGGTTATCCTCATTTATTGATTTGTGGTTCCTTTATTCATTCAAAAACCCCAGCAATGTTGTATCGCTCTGGCCATTATTCTAGAGTCATATCACCCTCTGCTTCTAACCACAAAAATGTTCCCTACACTAGACTCACGTGATTAGATTGGGCCAGAAATAATATCTAGATAATCTCTCCATTGCAACATCCTTAACATAATCAATCACACCTACAAAGCCTCTTTGCCCTGTAAAGTAACATATTAGCAGGTTCTAGGGATTAAGACTTGAGCTTCTTTGGGGAACATATTATGCTATCTTAACCAGAGTAAGCACTTTTGAGATAGATGAATTAATTTCAAATTAATACAGTTGTGATCCTGAGTAAACATTAAGGAACTCAGTTATTACACTGAACATTACTTCACTGATATTAATAAAGATGAACTCACTGTATATAAAAGTCATATGTTTGGAGATAGGAGAAACTATGTGCTTTCTTATATAACTTGTTTATGTCTTCTTAATCTTTTTTCCTGTTTATAAAATCAGTATTATATTAGTACCCACATTATAAATTTGTTACAAGAATTAAATGAAATAAATATTTAAAACACCCATCATAACATCACCTGTATAGTAAGCATAAAACACCAGTTATTATTATTTTTATAATGTAGTTAAAATTATCATAAATGATTACATTAATACTTGATTTAGTGTATTATAATGCTAGCTTTTATGTCAAACAGATATAGAGAATGGCATAAATTAAATAGAAGGTGATTTTTTGATTACATAACAGTCCAATACAAGTATTTAGAAAGAGAAATCTTTTCTGCAAAAAATCATTCAGGGGATGGAGTTTCTATTATTGTCAACTTGTAGCTTCCATGATTACCCTGTAGCTGTATCACCATTTCAGAAGACAAAAGAGGACTACTCATGAAACATACATTTGTGTACTTCTTTCTGTATGAAAAATTCACTTTTCTCCATAAAACAAACAATCTAAAGTTTCATCCAGTTACTGCCTCCAACTAAGAACCCAGTAACTTTCATGACATGCAGCTCTGTCCATTAGGGCAAGGTATGGCTTATCAAGGTCTAGTGTCCTATAAAGTCAAAAAAATCAGCTGTACAATCCAAAGTTACTATCATGGAGCTCCCATTTAGAAGGCAAAGGACTATGCATAGCAATGACAAAAATCTTTCTGAGACATAGAAAAATTTCTTTGATGAAGTCATAAATATGTTCTTTGGAAGTAACTTTCCTGTCCATTGTCCCTGTAGGCTTATAGATTTACATTCTGGGATGATCTGCGTTTTCTATTATCCTCCATATCCCCATCTTAAATTGGGAAGGATGGCAGTCTTCCCAGCATAATCTCTGATTTTTGTAATTCAGGATGTTCAAAGATATTTTAAGCTTTAAAAAGGATTTTTCAGAATTAGCTTATTCTATCTTGAACACAGTTTTCTGGAAACATTTATTTATATAATCTACTTCATTCTAGTTAATTCCATGGACAATATAACCTCCCTTATAGTTCTTTCCTAGACATAATTCTAAGGTCTGCTTCATTTCTTTATTTTCTCTTCTCCCCAGCACACATAATCTTCTCTCATTGTAATGGTCATTTGAAAACATAGACTTGGGAGGGAAAACAACTTTCACGATCAGTTCTTTGCTTTAGGGCTGAGTTATTTTGTTTAATTAAGAACACACAGGATTTAATTTCTGAAAGTCTTTTTCAACCTAATCTGGGAATAGTCAGCTTTTCTGTTGCTCTGTGGCCATACAATTTCCAGACTTTCTCTTTTCCAATAGTTTCTAACCAAGAATGATTTTTTTTTTCCCTTATAGGACACTTGTCAATGGCTGGAGGCATTTTTGGCTATAATAATTGAGTGGGGATTCTATTCATATGTAGCAGAACAGTTGAGAGATAATGTTGAACATCTTACACACCAAAGGAAAGCTCCTAATAACACAGAAATATCTGGCATAAATGCCAATGGTGCTAAGGTTTCAAAACTCAGCTCCTTCCTTTTCTGTCTACTGTAAAAATCAGCTTTTTCTTGCCCAAGTTCATCTCTCTCTCCTTTTTTTTGTAGTGTATTATGGAACAAAGGAAATCGAACAAATGCACATGAATATTCTGGCTTTTCCCAAACTCTTCCACAAAGGTGATGACCTAGTAGCATTTGGTTGAGCTACCCATTAGTTTTAGATGATATATTCAACAGAATTTTTTTTTTTTTTTTTTTTTAGTGAGTATTTCAAGTCTCCATCTTTTAATCCTCTGAGGTTGGTTTACTTGTTCATTTAATGCTAGTTTAGTGGAAATGTTTTATGACTTGGTATGACTTGTTATTCAATCTACTGTTTTATGACTTGTTATGACTTGTTATTCAATCTACTTGTTTTATGACTTGTTATTCAATCTACTGATTTCTGCATTACTTGGAATAGTGCTAGTTGCTTTGTCAACTATACTCACTAGACTTGTTATGACTTGTTATTCAATCTACTTGTTTTATGACTTGTTATTCAATCTACTGATTTCTGCATTACTTGGAATAGTGCTAGTTGCTTTGTCAACTATACTCACTAGACTTGTTATGACTTGTTATTCAATCTACTTGTTTTATGACTTGTTATTCAATCTACTGATTTCTGCATTACTTGGAATAGTGCTAGTTGCTTTGTCAACTATACTCACTAGACTTGTTATGACTTGTTATTCAATCTACTTGTTTTATGACTTGTTATTCAATCTACTGATTTCTGCATTACTTGGAATAGTGCTAGTTGCTTTGTCAACTATACTCACTAGACTTGTTATGACTTGTTATTCAATCTACTTGTTTTATGACTTGTTATTCAATCTACTGATTTCTGCATTACTTGGAATAGTGCTAGTTGCTTTGTCAACTATACTCATCATAAACAGAACAGTAGTTTCTCCCACTCACATGATGGCTGTGTTTTTAGATAGGTAATCTCCTACATGCACTCATTTCAAGAACCTAGGTTACTAGGTATTTTGATGTGCATGTTGCTTTCAAGACTACTTTAGAATGGTCATCCAGTCAACCAGAATAAAAAAAGTATATGGCAGAGGGCATGTGGGGAGTTTGAAGACTAAGTTGGATACAGAATACATTATTTCTTTTAATTTTATATTATTCTGAACTTAATTCTTTGCCACAACATAAAGCATATACTGCTGAGAAATGTAGTCCATGCATCTATCAAAACAGAACACAGGTATTTATGAGCATTTGAATCTATGAATATGACTCTTTCATATGAAATGATTTCATCAATTAATGTGTAAAATCTCATTGTAAAATAATGTTCCATTAGTGAGATATTGGTACAGTTGAATTTTTGGATTAAAAGAGTCTGATATCTTGGGAATATCTTCAATTTAGGCTTGATTTAGTTAGTGTTCATATTAACTAAGACCTAATTATGAATGAGGCAGGCTCATTTGACAATGAGCATTCAATCTGGAAGTTCCATTTGCAACACTATCCTTCACAATTATTAATAAATTAGTGGATACAATGTCACAAAGGAGGTACGAAATGTTACTAAGTTAAAGATCTGAGTTTCAAGTCATGGTGTCAAGACATAGAGAATGATTAAAGGCTATTAGAGATACCCACCAGTTAAGTAATTTGTTGATTCCAAGTAAGAGGTTATGTAAGGATAAGAGGATCTAAGTTTGATATTTTAGCACCCTTGTCAATCAAAAGTTTAGGCCGGGCGCGGTGGCTCACGCCTGTAATCCTAGCACTCTGGGAGGCCGAGGCGGGCGGATTGCTCAAGGTCAGGAGTTCAAAACCAGCCTGAGCGAGACCCCCGTCTCTACTATAAAAAAAATAGAAAGAAATTAATTTGCCAACTAACATATATATATATAAAAAAAAATTAGCCGGGCATGGTGGCACATGCCTGTAGTCCCAGCTGCTCTGCTTTTCTTTAGGGTTTTAAAATGGTACCTGTTGATCAACACTAACGTGGACATATGGAAAATAACATTCATAGGGTGTTGGGCAGGTGGGAGGGGGAAGGAGCGGATAGGTAAATCCACACCTAACGAATGTAGTGTGCACTGTCTGGGGAAGGGCATGCTTGTCAGGCAATGCAGAGACAATTTATGTAACCAAAGCTTTTGTACCTCCATAATACTCTGAAATAAAAACAAAATTAATTTTAAAAAAGCAAAAAAATAAAATATTAAGAATGAAGTTGAGATCTGGCAATATGGCTATTACCCTTTTCAATTTTTAATTGAATTTTAAATCTCCATTTAATTGCTTAAGGTTATTCACTAAAGATGAAGAGATAGCTGGGCTCACATCTCTGTAAGTATCCACTCCTGAATAACAGTGTTACCAAGTCTGTCAAAGATGGTTCCAATGGATGTATGTTTTATTTGATTTTCAAACTGGATTAGAGTATAATACATTTTTTAATAGCAAAGACATTGGGGGCTTGCACAATGTCTAAAATGTTTCTAAATCTCTCTGGTTTCTCATCCAAATCAGGATCATATATATCATTTTCAGAGTTTGCACATTCTTCCTTTTCATCTTATATATTTTGCAAATCAGATGCTATATGTCATATAAAACTAATTGATATAGATTGGGGAGCTTTGAATTATATGCTATTAGAACTATTTTAAATATTTTTGTGTGTTCTGTCTAGGCTCTGGAGTACCTTTGGTTTTTATGTATTTTTATTGATGCGTCATAGCTATGCATATTTTTGAGGTGCATGTGATATTTTGATACATGTCTACATGTGTTATGATCAAATCAGGGTAACTGGGATATCCATCACCTCATATATTTATCTTTCCTTTGTGTAAGTAACATTACAATTCTTCTTTTCTAGCTATTTTCACATATACAATCAATTATTGATGATTTTTCAACGGTGCCATCAAATATCAGAACATATTCTTTCTATCTAACTGTATATATGTACACATTAACCAAATTCTCTTCATCCTCCCTCTCCTTTTCCCTTTCCATGGAGTATCTTTAAAAATGGATCTCAGCTCAGATCAATACTAGGGCCAAAATGTAAGCACAATGGGATTTCTCTATAATAATAATAATAAAATTTTAATTCTAAAAGACAATCGAGCTTTTGGATATTTTAGGATGAAAAGGAAACCAGAAAGCACCTTGGAAGCACAGCATATGATGGCAGACAAGGAATTGTGAGATAAAGACCAATTCAAGTCAAGATTTGAAAAGAATGGACATTAAAAGTGAGCTAGTTTCAAATTTTTCACATTTTTTTTACTTTGCTCACAGATTTTTAAATAAATTTATTTTAGAGAATCAAATTTGGAGTCTGATTTGCTTTTTGAAAGTTCCTTGTAACAATAAACATTTTGTGGGCATTGGATTTTGGTCTTTTTTCTCCATTGTCATTCTAAGGAACTTTTCATTTTTATCCTATAAAAGCATTCCTAACGAGGATATTATAATCTTAAATGATGCTTGGTGGAATTATATCACTTAAAATTGTAAGTACAGAAAACATATTTATTGTGTGAACATATATAAGATAGCCTGCATGTTGGAACTGTGGATCTAAACTAAAAAGAACCCAGAATCTGGTAATGCATGGTAACAAGTTGCTTTTAAAATTTATTTTGAACTTCTAATGTAATATTTTAATCTTTTTAATTGATTTTCAATTAATCTTCAGTTTGAAAGAGGCAGAGTGTAATGACACCTCTTCTAGAATCAGACTCACAGGTAAAACATGACAAGACTGAGGAATGTTCTCACAAAATTCTTACAGGTGACCCAAAGTAAAATGTGTGGCATAAAGATGCTGATTTTAATCAGATCTTCTGAACTCATCAGTTTCTCTAGGGTTAAATGGAGATACACATTTATTGAATCTAAGCTTATTCATTTTCCTATGAACTTCCTTTTAGACTCTCATAAAGAATATGATGAGCAAAGACAGGATAAAAATCAGTAATAAGGCAGATTTTTATAAAGAATAAGACATGATTCAATGATCAAAGAAATCCTTAGAAGCAGTTCTCATTTCCAGAAATTGAAATAAACATAAACATATAATTTGGGAGTCCAGTGAAAAGAAATTAGATCTAAGGTCCAACGCAAAACATTTTTCACTACTATCATCAAGGAATCTTCCATGTAGGTGGTTCAAGGGGCCTTAGAGAAACTTCCTGTTTCTTTGTCAAGAATTGTGAATTATAATGGGAAGGGACTCTTGCTTGGTTCTTGTGGGACCTCTGTGACTGTTGACTATTTATATCCCATACAATAGACCAGCTAAAACATGTTGATTAAATAAAGTTAAATTCAACAGAAGCATGAATATAAGGAGAACACCACCATGACAGGGTGGTGTTTCAGAAGAGTAGATGATAAGATGGTATTTATATGGTGTTAGAGTCTGGGCTCCAGGAGCTTGTTGGGGCCTTTCAAGGCCAGTAACTAACTATAATAGCTACTGTTCATCACATAGTTTAGGATTGGGGCTCCTATGAGTTAAGGGACTTGAAGTGAGTCTTTATAAGTAAACTGCTATTTAATAAACAGCTATCAGCCCAGGTGAGCAATCTGTTGTCCCAGAGGAGAGTTGTTTGCTCACACAAATTGGTTTGCAGGAATTTCCTGAAGCAAACAATAAAGTTATTTATTGGTTTACAGCTTTACCTTCCTGAAAAATAATTTTCTGGAATAAATTTTTAAATCATGTTGACACAAATGGCCTTAGGTTTCAGTTCTTATAGTTAAGCTATGTAAACATAGTCTGAAGTTTTTGTGTACTGTTGATTAATAGTATCCAACAATGACCATATTATTTTATTTACTATGAACTTCAGCTAGAAGTTTAAAGAAACTTTAATTTCTGACCTTTAATGAAATCATTAGAGCAGTGATAATTTCCTTGATGTGGGTACGATGAGGTGTGTGTATACTCTGTCAGCATATTCCAAAATATCTTCTCTAAAACTTCAATTTAAAATTAATGGACAAAGTATTAAATTGTTTAAAACCTTTGTTATTTAAATTCTATATTGCTTCAATTTATTGTTCTGTATTATTATGGCAAAGCTCTTGATAGGTTGTCATAAATTTAGATGAAAAACCTGTTCAGAATAAAGACAGGAATATTTTAATATTAAAAGAATTCACCATCATATATCATTTACAGAAAGAGTCAATTCTTCAGGGCATATAAATTTTCCTCTGTTGGTGTGAAAATAAGCAAAATGCCTGTTGTGATATATCCTTCACAGGATTCTGTGAAGCTTCAGCTAAAACTCCAATGATGAAAAAAAATAAAAATAAAATGCTAGACTTTCATAATTATAAATTGGGAAATAAAAATAGAATTGTTGTTTGAATTTTGTGCTTATCTCCAAAGAATCAAAACTAATAAACTTTGTTTTTAAAATATTGATATAGTTCCAAGTTGAATCCATATGTGAGCAATTTTCCTTCTGTTAAACTCAATATTCCATTACTTTTTTCAAACTGGAATGTCTTGTATGTCAGAAATCTTGGTTTCTTCATCTGAAGCGAGGTTATTAATACATTCCAAAGTATATACATTTTCAGCATTAAAAAATATGCTGTGTATTTTGACTAATACTTGCCTGAATAAACTTATATTTAAGAGAAGCTAAAGAACAAGATAATATTTCATATCTAAGGAAAATTAAACACTAAGAAAACAAGTGCATATTACATGATTTCATATTTAAAAATTTTACAAATGATAAATAAGGAGTTTATTTTACAACCCCATTTCCACAACTAATAGCAATGGTACATATATACTCACATCTGACATTTTACAAACTCTGATCAAATATTGTTTCTTTTCTGAAAATCTGTTCTTTAATTTTACCATTTTAAAAAGCAAGCCTATAAATTTTATTTATATATACATATACATACACATATATAACAGCAAGTGAGAAACTGAGCCTCTGAGTAGCCTTCCTACTGAGGTTTAACATTTGCAGATATATATGTATATTTTGAAACACATAGTTATAATTCCTTAATAACTTGAATAACAATTCCTGGTTAAAATAGTGGAAAATAGAAGCAATACCAAACAGCATCACCTCAAAATCAATCCCATTTTGCTCTCAATATCCTTTCTAAAACACGTAGATTCTAATCAATATACAAACATTTTTGTTCTAGGTGATGCTGATGATACAAGATGTATAATACATTGCTTAGTCTGCATGTTTTACAGGAGGAAAGCACATAATTTTAAAGTGCTAATAGGTGCTATAATGGCTAACTGTAATTAATAATGACTAAAAGGAGGGAGATATTAAGGAAAGACCCATAAGAGGTGGTGCTTGAGTTAGAATTTGAAAGAAGATTTCACAAAACAAGGTAGTTAGGTGGGCTGGTGTTATCTAGAATGTGGAAATGACATATGCAAAGTCATATAGGAGTGCTATAGCACAACATATTTAGAGAATTCTTGGTTCCATATGGAAAGTTTTTAAGACTCATGTCCCAGAACATCAAGATTTTAAGCTAAGTAGGGTTCAAATTGAATTTTGCATTTTCTTTGCTGCATTATAACATAATTAGTTTATATCGGGCTTATGCACTAAACTTTAAATTGTTTTGAAAAGAAAACTAAATATTCCCTCAACCTAGTTGTATACCTGGAATGAATGAATAATTACTGAATTAGCCAAGATTTTAATCCTGGTCTGTTAAGTCTCTTTAATTGAAACCTGTCATTGGATATGACAAGGTCTCTGGTCTCTGATTTTTTTTTTTTTTCAGTCATTGCAGTTTGAACTGAAATGAATATTTCTATTTCTATGCCTCTGTGAGAGCATCAAAAGTACTAATTATTGTCTTAATAACTAAATTCAATGAGCAGCAAGAAAACTTGTTTTAACTATTCACTTTAAAATTTTAGTGAAATAGAAATATGCCTTGTGTATCATTCAAAGCATTTAATTGCTGCAATAATAAACTTCAAGATAAATTAAAATTATGCACAATATGGTCCAAAACAGCATCAGCTTGTAGGGATAGGATAATGTTTAGAAACAGAATTGTTGAGGAAGAGATTGCGTGGAGAACATCCTCTCTATTCAGAAGATTGTTTTTAAGAATCCCTAAAACTAGCAGTAAAAATGAAAAAAAAAATTGTACAAGGCATCACAAGTAAGGATGGACACAATATCAATGTTAAAAGAGCCCAAAGGGGAAGCAAAGGCAACAGAAACCATAGAGAAAAGAAAACAAAACTTTGAAAATTGAAATGAAAGCTACCACAGAAAGCGCCAGTAAGAAATCATTGACTGCTTTCTTGATGCATTAATTTTCAATGATGCATGTCCCAGAACATTAATGATAAACTTTGTTTTAGAAAAATATATTGAGTATGCATCAATTTCTGTTGTAACTACTCCATAATTACAAATGTTACCAGAAATGTTATCTATTAAATTAGATTTGGTATACAAAACAAAACAGTAGTAAAGGAAAGCACTGTAGATTATATTTCTCACTAATTTTAAAATTAATGAGACAGAAATGCATGTAATTTTTAGTATTTATTTTGCCTTTGTAGGTTTAAATTTAACATTTATATGATCTATTTAATAAATTCATCAATTTAGTAGAGCATTGTTAATCTATAATGAATGTCACATGTAATAGCATGTCTTCAGCAATGGGAGAATGAAGAGGCACATTCTTCATTTGTCCTAAATGTGATTTATCAAGGCAACATTTTAACTTTCATAAAAACATAGTCATTAGAAATAAATGCTGATATTACTCCAGTTGGCAAATATATACAATGAAATAAAATGTAGACTGGAGCACAAGTTATATATTTTTTTCTTATAAGGGATTTAAAAATTTCTAAGAAGATTGCCATTAAAAGCTATGCCTTTCAAAACAGGCAATTTTATATTTATTTATTCCTTTTGTTGTTGTTGCTTTTGGTAAAACAATACAAAATATTACATTTTGCATCATTAACTATAAAATACAATTTTTCTAGTGTATTTATTATTTTAGTTGGAGTTTTTAAATTATACATTGCTGTAGCTATTATCTTTCTTTTGATATATTATTTTAAGGAAATAATAATAAACTAATGTAATTTAATTTTAAAAAGTTTAATTTTGCCAAAAATATTATGCACTCTCATTATACTATCACTATAGAAAACAAAGAATATAAAAAAAGCAGAAATAAAATTGAATGTCCACCTAAACCCAATTAGAAGTGAACACTATTAATTTATATCAATTAATATTATTGCTATTTACATTAATAATATACTTAATCTTATTATCTTATTAGTAAAATTTTCAGATATTATGATCCTCCCTGTTACTAGATAATATCATTTGTGTATCAAACATCTCTCAATTCAGTTAAGTATTTATCAATGTTACATAAATATTTTAGACTTCCATTCAAAAAACTTCCATTTTTTTGCCTATATTCTTCTTTTTTAGAACATTCCCTATTTTCAAATACCTATATCATTTTGCTAAACAAATTCTAACATTATGTTGGACAGAGTTGGTATCAGAGTCATAATACACATCACCACTATTTAAATCTGTAATCTTCCTTACGTGTTGACCATATGAAATAAATGTAAGGACAGACTAATACTGGATATGTCAAATGAAGCCTCATTTGGTTGTTTATGCTCAAAATCTTTGAATTAACAATCATAACCATTATAAGGTATTTGAGCAAATAAAGAGATTTAAAGTGTTACAGAAACTTTACTGCAGTTAATCAATGTGGCCATTAGACCATGAGAAAGTGCTATATAATAGTACTCTGTCTTCTATTCTGTCTCTTAAGTACCATATCCAAATAATTAGTGATAGAATTCATGAGAATATGAAGTGATATCAAAATAGTTTATTGGCTTTTCAATGAAACTTATTTGATCTAAGAGGTACTTTCCGCCACTATGATGTTATCTTTATAGTCACAGAATTTATTTTGTACTTTATTTGACTTTATTTTGACTTTATTAAGTACTATTTATAATTACTGTCACCAGTGCTGTGGTTATTCAATAGGGGTTTGGCAAGAGATGAGGTCATAGTATTAAGGAACACTTTGGTAAACACTTCAGCAGACAGAATATCAGAAAGATGTATGAATCAGCCAGGAATAAATAGTAATCTATCACTGAGGAGTATTTCCAACATTAGATATTTCAGAATAATTATCATGTACATAGTCATTTGAGTGATCAAAAAATCTCAAAAACCAGATAAGCTTAATATAATTGTAAGTCCTTGCTTTGATTTAATTTGAAATTTTTTTATTCACTGATAATACAAACAAGCATTATTTCTGTTAAAAGGTATTAAGAAGAGCTTTGATATTGAATTGGAAAACTTGGAGGGAATAATTGAGGAATGCACCCATTTAAACATCATTAAATACGCTAAAATAAAATACTCCATCATAAACTTAACTAAGAATGTGTAACACTTATATTTTAAAAAACTAGAAAACACTCTTGAATTATAGAAATATCTATTTGACCACAAAGAAAAAAATACTGTGTTCTTGAAAAAGTCTTAAAATCATAAATGTGTCAGTTCTTTAAGTATATTTATACCTTTCATGTTATAACAAAGCAGTATTTTCTGGGATTTATTTTTTTAGAGTTAAACAAATAGACTGAAATTAACTTGGAGCAATAAAGAAGAAAGAATAGCTAGAAACTCACTGAAAAAAAACCAATGGGGCATTGAGTCAGTACCAAATATTAAAAATTCAAATACAGGCTCAGATGTAATATACAAGGAAATTTTCTGAGCTGATTCTTTTAAAATATTGCTTACTTTGTAAATCAAAATGCAAACTAGGTTTCTGACTGTGTTAATAAAAATAGAGCCACTGTAAATATTTTATAATATTTTAACTGCAATGAGAAGAAAAATATCTGCAATAAATACATAGGATTAATATTTTTATTTCTGAAGTATAAAATGTCTTAATGGACTTGTATAATTTTTGTAATTTTATATCTGAAGACTGGAGAAACTGTGTTGGGTTTTATAAAATATTTTGAGTTAGAAATTTTATATTCCATATTTGTTAGAAGTCTTTGAAACATGTAATATCTCCATTAAAAAAAAAAGAAATTCACTTGAATAAAATTAATCAAAAAAGGAATTAAAAATAATAATAAGAAAAAATAATTAGAAGTATTATCAGTGACTATTAATCCAACTATGTAAAATTAAGAAAAATTATGGTTAACATATTAAATAAAAATAGATTTTTAAAATTTAAGATCTCTGATTAAACTATTAAGTTAGCATAGGACTATGTTCACAGATTAAAAGTAAGTAGGCAGATGACATACTGCTGAAATTATCATTTTTTTGCTTGGCATATTTAGTGTTTTTCTTTGCATTATATATAAAAATTATCTATTGGAAATATTTAAAGAAACAATATTTGCAGCTCTATTAGTTAGAAAATAATTTAAAAATAAAAGCAAGGAACTATTATAATTACAAAATGATATTTTAATAATGTTGTTTGGAAGTATAAAAATAGAAAAACTCTATATTATTTCTAAAAATAAATGCAAGCCATTTAATTTTCCTAAAAGGTAGAAAAGAAATTAACAAGAAAGACCATTATTCTTAAACTAAATAATTCACATTGCATAAAAATAAAATGATGGTTGAAAATATATTGAGATACAATGTGAGCAAAAGAAAATGAAAACAGCTGATAATGTCAATGTGCAAAACAGAACTCATGTCAACATTGTACTAATCTCGTATCAGTGTATTGATAAAAACCTGAGAGATTGTTTTGATGAATTATTAATGATTATTATTGACATACAATGATAGAATATTAAATTTAGATTAAAATAAAGCAATTGAGAATTAAAAAGAGAAACTGGCAGACATAAATTGAAACAAAATGCAAATCTTTCAATATTGAAAGCCACTCTAAGTTGCCAATGCTTTTCTAGTGACCTGTTTGGCTACAGAGTATGGTAGGGTGTCCAGATATTATTGTATACAGATAGAGTTGTTAACCAGATCCTACATTGCCAAGTTATAGAGAAACAAACCATAAACCATATATTCCATTTTAATGGTTGAGAAAACTCTACTTCCCTTGAAAATATGACCACTATTAAAAAGAAAGAAAACATATGCTTGTGGTTGAAAGTGAAGGACAGGGTGGAGCTGGCGAAAAGAAATTTTCTTCTACTGGACAGTAACAAATACTGAAAAAAATAAAATAAAACTAAATTCATTTCATTGCTACAAACTGGAACTTCTTTTGATGCTTCAAGAAAGCCATTGAAGAATTTTAATTAAGGAAGAAAAGGGGGAAAATTTGTTTCGTAGCAAAAAGACAATATAACACAGTGCTTCCCAAAGTGCAATGATATTTATGAATGACCTGGGGATCTTATTAAAATGCAGATTCAGTAGGGCTGGGATGGGACCCAATATTCTTAATTTCTAATAAATTAAATTAACAAACAAAAGCATTAACAAAGAAGAGCAGAAAAAGAATTCTTGAATTCTTTATAGCATATACATTCACAAACACAGGCAAATCCTATACTTATTTAAAGTATTGTTCAGATAAGAATGAAATTAACACATTTCACAGGAGGTATTTTCTTTAGATTCAGATTTTATCTATCATTAGAATAATAACGGACTCTTGACTTTATGTAACACTATATTCCAAACAGCTAGAAACTTTTGGATAGCAATTGTTCACCATTTGATAACATTTTCCCAAGATGTCTAATATACCCAAGGACAAAATAGCTGCCTTCCAGTGATTTCCAATTTATCCAATTTTCCGGCAATTTGTCTGCCCACACAATGACAGATTACTGTTACGTTCTCTCTACTTTCTGAACAGCTAAGCCAATTGTTTTCAATCTTTTTCCTTCAGCAACTCCATCTCTTAAAGCACTTCAGAGTAGCTCCTGAAGGGATTCCTCTTTAGTTAAATGGTTATACACCTCTGCCATCATCCAAAGTAATCAATAGAGGATAGCAATATTTTTCTTTACATTAGGGCAAGTTCTAGTTTTTCCTTCATCTTGTAGTCTGATCAAAACCACTATTTTAGGTCTGATAATTGAGTATAGAGTTTCAGAGAATTTGCAGACAGAACTTCTATGTCTATTTGGTAAATGACTATTGCATATTACTGAATTATCTAGTCAAATGCTGCAGTTTCCTAAAAATATCAAACTAGAAATGCTGAATGCTATGTGCAAACAAAATTTTATCTAAGCAAAAATCTGCTGGGCTATCACGTCACTAATGCAAATTCCTAAATATAGTTGCCCCTCCATACCCTCACTATCTGTGTATTTAATCAACCACAGATCAAAAATATTTGGAAAAGAAAAGTAAAACAATAAAAAATAATAATACCATAATAAAAATAATGCAAATAAAAATACAGTATTCCATCCATTTACACAGCATTTACATTGTATCAGGTATTATAAGTAGTGTAGAGACGATTTAAAATCTTTGGGAGGATGTGTGTGAATGATATGTGAAGGAAACCAAAAATCCCTCTCTCTAAAATCTGGGGATTTTAAAATTAAAAGATTAAAACACAGGGGCACACTCTGCCCTCTGCCCCTTCTGCCTGTTTTTATCAGTTCAGATACAGAGCTCAGAGACATCAGTGCTGGAGGATCCAGGAGCAGATTTTACTCTTCCCCAAAATTTACCTTCCACAATTTTTTCAGATTTTAGAAGCCTGGAAACATTTTCTTCTTTTGTCTCATCACTACATAGGATTTATGGCTTTTTGTTAAAATGCTATTTAATGAGGCCTCTAAAACCGCTACCTTGAGAGAAAAATACTTTTGAACTTATGCCTCTCCCCTGTAATTGATGGAGTATGTGTTAATAAACTTCTGTTTGTTTTTCTTTTGTTAATTAGGCTTTTGTTTTCAAGAGTGTGTCTCAACTAAGAACCTAAAAAGGAAAAGTAAAAAATTATGCTTTCTTCCCTAAAATTTGGTTACTACAGAGGGACAACAGGGATACTCTACTAGCTCTAGTACCCACAGATGGAATTCTGGGAGAATTGGAAAAAGCTGGCTTAAAAAGGTAAGATTTCTTAGCAAAGTCAGCTTCTCCCAAACTTCTCACTGTGCTACCTGGTCAAGAAAAAAGGTAAAAAATAAAATTAACTTTCCCTTCCTTTCCAGGTTCAGATTGGGAGGAAAAAATACTTACAAATGCATTAAAAAATAGCTTTTTTAAAAAAAATTTCTGACTCTTGTGGATTTGTTTTGGTCTTTTTTTGGTTATTCACTTTTAGTTTTCCAAGGATGGCTTTTGTTTTCCTTATCTCTATGTCTTTGTATGGTTTGTCATAAGGAGGAAAATCATTATAAGATTTTCCTTTCATCTTGTTTTATTTCTTGAGAAGCATGGCTTCACAAATATTTTCTCTGATCTCTGCTACCCTGGAGGGCAAAAGTTATCTATCTTATGTCAGGCAGCCAGCTGGAAGTCCAGCTGGGGGCACAAAATATGTTTGCCCAAATGTGCCAGCTCTTGGGAATCTGTCCTAATGGTCTCATCTTCATTATCTTGCAAACAATGAGAATCTTTGCTTTCTTAGGTTATCTTTGGAAGGAACTTCAGATCTTGACGGGGATTGCACTTTTATACCCTCTTTGAAGACCTAATTCTTATATCTGACTATAAGCCATAAAAACAAAGGCTTACTGGTTTTAACTCACACTTAAAGTAGGTATACGATTGGAAATTTGGATTTTTGTATCTAGACATATTTTTTAAGAGCCCTCTTGGTCCCTAGGAAATATAAATATTACTGTGGCTTTGAAATGTTAACCTCCAGGGAATGTTACTAACCTAAACATTACTCCAGCTGAAATCAGATTCAAAACAGAGTTAAAATTGTTTGGACACAGCACAAAATTTCTTTCCTCAGTCCCTTAGCTCAGGAGAGAAACATGAGAATTATTTGTTTTAAATAATCAAGGAATACATTTTATCATTGGGCTTGTAAATGACACCCTCCCTATTTTTTGTTCCTTCAGACTTTACCAGGTAAGCCTAACAAGCAGACTTAACTAGCCTCTCCACAGGCCTGGCCATCCATTCTTGAATAGACAGCTGATTCTTGAATAAGACCACCTGAACACCCTCTGACAGCAAACCCCATGCAATCTGAGCTGCGTTCCACAACCCACGTAAAAACCTTTGTCCTTAGTTGGTCAGGGAGACTGATTTAAGATTCTTTCTCCCAACAAACATCTTTTGCATTGTAATTCCTTTCTTTCTTGGCAATCCTAGTTATCTCAATAATTGTCTCTTTATGCAACAAGTGATAAGACCTAGGCTGAACTCTTTTGTGGATTCAGTAACAATGTGTTTTAAATTTTGACTTTTTATTTAGAGTAAGATGGAAAGATTTTTTTGTTTAGCCTTCTTTCCTAAGTTAAATAGAACCATTCCCATGGTAAAAGAGAAGAGTTTATTAAAACATTTCAAAGATGAACAGCTTTAAATTGTGATACCCTAGACCTCTATTAAGCAAATAGGCCCTACCTCCAAGACTCTTACTTGATAGAAAGATTTTTTAAGAGTCTGTAGTCAAAAATAGACTTAATTAAAAGCTGATATTTAGCCTATATATGTATACATATATTTTAGGCTCTGTTATCTCTTATAAAAGCTCAGTCAGCTGCATTCTTTGCTTCTTAAACCTCTGCTAACTATATGTACTCCCTCTGTCTGTTCCTTCTCTTTTTGACATGATTTTTACATCTAAGGCTTGTCCTTCCATTTTTTTCTGATCGTCCCTCTATGCCCTTGTCATCTTTGAAGACACATGGAGTGGACTTAAAGACTTTTAACAGCCTTGGGACCCCTTGAGGAAAATATAAAAGGTACCACAGAATCCTCTTTTTAGGAAGAATTTCTGTTTTTCCTCATATAACCCCAAGAGTTGTGGGTGGACAGATTCCTCTCAGGTCTAAATCTCTACTCTCTTTTACATTAAACTCCTTCATCTTCTTGACTTTTGGATAGATACATGTGTGTGTGTGTGTGTGTGTGTGTATATATATATATGTGTCATATCTTGTGTCTACATGTATGTACATGTCTACACATATGTTTATATATTGTCTACATGGTACCACATTAACTTAAAGATAAATGAGTCCTCATAAATTAGATAAATAATCTCGAATTTTTTCAAGTTTATGTGACTTGAGTAAATCTTCTGAAAAACAGACTATAGCTTAATATTATTGGTTTAATAAAAATAACTGTGTCTTCTTAGCTATCAACAAAATATACTTGTATTTAACCTTAAGGTTCTTGCTTTTATGATACTTGCCTAACATACAGTAATATAATAATGGTTAATAGAAAATTAAACTTCTGAGATGATGGCTAGATTTGTCTAATGTCTCTTATTCTCTTTATTTTAGATGTTCTATAGTTTCCTTATAATGTCTAGTTGTGGATTTCTAAAATCTTTATGAATATTTATTCTGAATCTATTAATTTGTGTCTTTGTTTTTTACTTCTGTAAACTTATCAGCTACTGTATACCAGAATATTTCTTTTTAAAAACTTATTTCAATAGATTCAGGGGATATACATGTTTTTTTATTATATCAATGGATTATATAATGGTGAAATAAGAGTTCTTAGTGTACTTGTAACCCAAATAGTGTACATGATACCCAATAGGTATTTTTGATCCTTCATTCCCCTCCTACCCTTCCACTTTATAAATGTATGACATATGTAAAAAGTGGGCAGCAAAGAACATTCCATCTTTGCTACTTATGAATAAAATAGCAAACTATCCAACTAGTAATACTCAACTATACATCTTACTAAAGGTTCATGACTATTGTTTCTCATGCTCAAAGAATCTGTGCTGGTACAAAATAAGAGAACATGATAGAAAAAACTTAGAAAATATTAACTTCAAGAGCTAATATATATACATTTTCTTGCTTTTCTATAGCTATAGAACATGTAGCACATCTTTACAATCAATATATGTAAAATACCAATGGCATTATGAGTACAATTGGAATACAAGTAAATGCAAATTTAATATTAGTATTTCCTTCATGACAGCTTAAAGAAATATTAATGGAGGTTTTATAATATATTAACTTTAGGAATTGAAGTTATTAAACATTATATTGCTGGTTGTAACAGAGCTAAAGGAGTTTTAAACACTGTCTGGAAAACCCATAAGAGAAAATGCAAATGCAACGCATGTCATACAAGCACATTTTCTAATGGAAGATCAATTGGTGAAATGTAAATTTTAACCACTACAAAATTTAGGTCTATGAAAATGTTTCCCCAAAGATAGTCTTTTCTTATTGGACGGGAGGGCTTACTGTGATATTATCTTTGACAACCTTTCTTTTAGAAAACAAGTAGAATTAAATGAATTAACTATTATATGTAACCTATAAGTATAAATTATTTTTCCTTGGATCTCCATAACTGGTAACTGCATGTCATTATATGCGCGTGACTTTTGAGACCTACGTTAAACACAGAGAAAATAAAAAAGGAAGTGAAAATTTCTTTCCACTGTGACACTTCTACTTCTTTTTTAACTTTTCAAAATTATTTTAAAAATATTTATTACATTTTACAGTCTATTCAACAAACATCTATTGAGTAACTTTAAGATGTTGGTGATGAAGTGCTAAAACTGACAAATGTATTTGATTTGGCAAGTTCGTTCGTACAATGATAAACAGACATGTAATACTGGATAAGATTATAATACTAACCAATGTGACTTTGAGGCACAGCACACAGAAATTTTGAATGCCCCGAATAGTTTGGGGAAACATTCTTAGGTGAAATCATGCAATATTGGTATGAATTATTATTGTCAACAGAAGATCATAACTACTTTTGACATGCTATTTATTGGTAGAAAAAACCCCATAGTGGTTTGTTGTTGTTGTTGTTGTTTTTAGAAATATTTTAGTCATAGAATGTCAGGGGAAATAAAGGACAGGATAAACTGATGGTCAATTTTATTGATAACGTTGGCCTTTTCAAAATTATAGTTTATTTAAAAATTAGTCTCAATTCTTATCAATCATTTATACATAATACTAATGGATTTATTGTCATGGTCTCCTTGAATTAAAGGAAATAAGCCAAATGAAAATAATTTTTGAGATTCAAAATATTTTGAAATTATTATGTATATAATTTTTGCTCTCTGTTTCTGCTTTTTTTCAATTTTTGTCTTGTCTTGCCTTTTCTTCCATGTCTTTTCATTTTCTTTTATTTTCTGTTTTGTTCTTTGTCTTCCTTTGCTTTGAGTTTCTTTTTTTCTTTTCTCAGGAACATTCTTAATCCAAATGAATTTATTTGAAGTTACTATTTAATAGTCTAATATATAACATACATGGCAAATTTCTAGGGATTCTAATTTTTTATAAATATTTCTAAGAGAAGGCTATTTATTAACCATCCTTATGATTTTTTTCATATTCAGTGAGTCTCAATTATGGGCAGCTCTTATATTAATTACAAAGCATGCATAATATACCTAGTCACAGGGGTGATGTCACTTGTTTCTTATTTATTCAAGCCAGAAACTTAGAATCCATGCTTGATTCTTCACTTTCCTATGAGTTTATGTCAAATCCACTTGAAGTCTATTGATTTTATCCTCTAAAGAACATATAGCATGCTTACTTTTCTCTATCTCTACTGCTGTCACCTTAATTCACAACAGAGAGACACTGATGATTCCTAGGTTCCTGGCTTCAGTAATTGGGAATGATAAAATCACTGATAAAAAAATAGGTAATAATATTAGCTAATGTCTGAGGAAAATCAGCCTCTAATACTATTCTCCCTGCTTCCAGTTTCTTTCAACCTTATTCATTTTCCTTCCAAAAGATCTGAATTACTGTGGTGAAAATTGAGCCATGTTTTCTTTTCTTTAAATCAATAAATATATCCCCATTTTCACTTAAAATATGATTAAACTCTTCATTTTTACTTACAAAGTTAGGCATAATTTGATTTATTTGTATCACTTAATTTTCTCAAATCACTAGCTCATTAAGGTGGGGCAAAATTCCTTTTAATTCTCCAAATGTTGCAAGCTTTATTTTGCTTCAGGAATTGTGCAAATGCTTTTCAAAATTGTTTCTCTATCTTCTTTTTGGTGCCTTTATTGCAATCTGCTGCAGGATTATACATCTTTGAAACTTTCATTTTAGATTATAGCTTGAAATATTCCTGCTTTTATTATTTTTCTTTTAAGAAGGGACCTTCATAAATTATTCCACATATAATTGTAGAAGAATGATTTCCAGTTTTGTCTTATGGAAATGATGTATAGAAAGCTATTTTATACATAAAAAATTTTAACTTACCATGTAAATTTGTATGGTAATATAAAAAATATTTCTTATGAGTTTCAACAAAAGGAACAATAATTAACTTGCTCTGTTTTGGAAAAAAATATTTTTATTTCTTTTGGAATTTAATGTTTTCTGCAAATAATATTTTTTCCAGATGCCCAATCTGTGATTTATTTTGTAGGGTTTTCTTTTCCTTTTATTTTGTTCAGACTCGTCTGCACACAAACATACATTTTATTCATGTTTGAGGGCAATGACAGTGTGTAGACATCATAATACTGACTTTTTTTTGTTAGACCTCAAATATCAATATGCTTCTTAGGCTAGTGGCGAGTTCCTTTTCTAAACATTACCTTGATCTTACTAGATTTTTCTACTTATACAGCATAAAAAGCGAAAAATGCCAAATCAATTGTATTCTCAAAAATGCTCAGGAGAGAGCTATTTAGATACCTAAATATCTAGATGTTAACTTTAATGGAAATAGATTTTTAGCAGGGATAATTAATGATTGCAATCCATGTGAATGCTAAAATTGGTGAAGAAAAGTAACATAAAAGTAAATCTGCATGTCTATGAAATTGTTTGAAAGTTGTATAAGACAATTAACTTCTACTTATCCTTCTTTAATAGTTTAAATAAAAATTTCCCCGAGAAGCTTACTTTGACTTCCTTTATTGAGTTCAGTGACGAAGTTATTAGCTCTTCCTTCCTTCTTCCTAATCCTTGTAACAAGTTTTACAAATGAATGATCTTGTGGGATATAAACTAAACGTGGCTGCATCTTTCTTCAATCACTGCCTTCAGGCAAGGGTCCAAAGATTTTCCTTACTTTAATTTATTTGGTATTAAATTTTAATCTGATCTAAAATTATTTGTTGGCAAAAACTGATTTGATTCTCTATGAACTGTTGAGTGTTATTTGTCCAGATATGCTTAGGTTATATAACAGAAGTATGATTTTATTTTTTTAGTTCCATCCCAAACTCTGCGTGTTTCATATCATATCATCTGGCATCAGGAATTTCACGTAAAAGATTTGAACTTGAACAGGATACAAGTATAAATATATTCTATTATTCATTTTAAAAATTTTCTATGTACATATTCATCTGTCTTTGTTATAGTTAAATATGTAATATTTTGTCTTAAAAGGAACAAGTTTCTTTACATTCAAATTAAATTTGAAATGTCTTCCATCAAACAGTGAGCTGGCAGAGACCAGGAACAAATTTTTTTATTCTTCTGTGTCCCTCTGGACAGTGTCAAGTATTTGGCATTAGAGTAACTGCCTACAGTATGAAAAAGTTAACAAAATGAATATTCATATTATGCAAAAATTCATATATATGTGATATATATCATATATAATATAATATTTGTGTGTCTGTACATTACAACATTATTGTGTCTGGAGTGGAATAGAATTTGAAATAGGTGAGGTTACTTAGATCCCATATAAATACATAATTTATTAAATACCAAAACATTTTCTCTTAAAGAATTTTTAAATAATGCCCTACAATAAACTTAAAGAACAATGTAACTGGAGTCTTTTTTATAATATTTTTATTAAGAAAGTTTTTATTTGAGATCTATATAACCTCCACCTATATTCAGTAATTGCTCACATTTTACCATATTATATTCATCTCATTCTCTCTTTATATCTATCTAAATAGATACATACTATATGCTGTTTCAAGTTTGAAACTCCTGTTGTGGGATCCCTGGCCAGTTTGCTTATTGATGGATTATACCTGGTATAATTAGTTAGGGAGCCTGAAAAAAAAGTTCACTTGGAAATTTGGGGGATATCCCTCTTAAATCAAGACTCCTCACAAAAATCTTGGTGGGCTATAATTTAGAGATGAAGTGTGTCCTACACAAACAAACAAAACAGCCCGTGGATAAAAACACATGGAATGTCTGTTGGAGCTTCTGGTACTTGCCTGCACTTGCCCTCTTTTGCTCTTTTATACCCTATTGCTTTAGTAAAAGCCTTATGCAAATATACTCTGTGGTCTTATGAATCTTTTTAATATCCAAAACTGTAAAAACTCTGACAATAATCATATACACAACTAAGAAAATGAATAATTCTCTATTACCTAGTATCTATTCTATATTCAATTTATGCTAATTGTTTAAAATTAGTCTTTGTAGGCTTAAAAAGCCTACAAAGTAGGCTTTTTACCTAGTCAATTTCATTTTTTACATTTGGTTGATCAATCATCATATCATTTTGTCTCTTTATAACAATATCACCATTATTTAAACCAATACTGACTTTTTGTGAGTTCACACCAGTTGTTATTATGTAGAACACTCTACATCCTGAATTTGTTTGAACATTTCCTTTTGGTATTAACTTTCCCTTGTATTCCTCTATTTTTTGCATACTGGGTAAAAAGTTTAGAGTCTTCACTGCTTTTAGAATAAACATTTTTGTGGAATACTTTTTAAGGGAAGTATTCTTTATACATCAGAAGGCACATGTCTGGTTGTCTCATTATTAATGATGCTAGGTTACATTTGTGGTTTAAGTTTCTTCATTTAAAATTTCCATATGCAATTTATAAGTAACCTGCAGGATGATGCTTTGACAGTGTTTTATAATCTGGTGCTTATTCATTACAGTTTTGAAGTCACTAGATTTACTACCTATTTATGCCACCTGAATAAAAATTAAAATGAAATTTTCAGTCAGGGCCTTTCACTTCCTAACACCTCTAACCATACTAACTTTAGGCTAAGTAAGGATAGAAATACCAAAGACTCAAAGGATGATTACTAAGAAGCAGAGCAGCTCAAAGGTTTTGGCATCTGGAACCAGGGACAGGACGGGACCATGCCTAAGGCTTCACTTCTCACCTCTGCTTCTACATGGGTGCAATGCCATTTTCTGTTATTGCAGATGAGTTTATTTTTCCCCACTTAAGAGGTGGGAAACTTCATTCATAATCAAAGGTAGAGGCAAGAGGTTTTTTTTTTTTTTTTTCCAGCTTCACTATTAATGCCATAAAGAATGCATGATTAATCTTCCTTGGAGCTTAATGCGGCCTAGAGATGTGCTTAGCCTGAGTTCTGTAGGGGCAGGTAGTATTAACATTATGTCAAACTTAGAATTATGGCCCATGTTAGAAATAATGTTCCACATCAGAAACTGGGCATAAAATTATTGTGAGCAAGAAAGTTAGCTCAATTTGAGTCTACTAGATGTTATAAAGGGTGCCATTTTTAGGTAGTCATAAAGTTCAAAAGGAGAGGTAAGTTTGATTATGAAAACAGTGATTTTTTAAAAAGAGAAATTGAGCTCAATCATCTTTTCTAAATCTTTTACTATTCTAAGAAAGTTTTTTTCCTAAATTAATAACTAACTAAAGGTGCATTACTACACAAACTTCACTGACTGATTCAACATATAGAAATGGAATTTGGACTCACTAAATAAAAAGGAAAGTTACTTTATATTATTATTGGAACTAGCTATTGTTAGAGAGGTTTTGGTGATATTTATGTTTTACAATAAAATTTTACATATGACTTATAGATTATAATAATTTATAGATAACTGTCTCATTAATCTATTAAGTAGCTTACTTGTTTAATCACTGAATTAATTATATAAAACTCAGCACTAACACATTAGGTCAAAAAATATTTAACATATATACTCTGAAATTCCTTACCAAAATAAATTATCTCTTAAAAATATATAGAAAGAATTGGTAGTTAAATAAAACATGATCTGTATTTTTAAATTTGGGGAAATCAAAGGAAATTATAATTCTTAAAATCAAAGTGATAATTTATGTCACAGTTATAATTGCAAATATATTTGAAATTTTTGCTGTGTTTTTAAGAGAGATGTATTTCTATTAGAAATTATTAAAATTGTAAATCTACAATAAACAGCAGAGAGACTGACTCTCCAAATAAAAAGCTTATCTGACAATAGCAAATAATTGCAATTCAGGATATGTGTGCTATGGTGAACCAGTCACATTTGAAAGAGCTGGGGAAGAGAGGCAGAATTTCTTTTAAGGGTAAAAGGAGAAGTCCATGTAAGTTGTTCAAAAAGAAAACTCACTGGTCACAAAAGCTTATTTCAGGAATTAGCAAATACTCATTGATAATAATGACTGTTGCTCGGGAAATATTTCCTTAGAAGCATCATATTTGAATTTTTTGTAGTTTTCATAGAGTCCTTGCAACAGTTCTTATCATAGACATATGTGCATGAAGTTCCACCCCCTATGCTCTCCTAGCTCCATTTTGTTAGGGTTTGACATGAGTGACTCCATGTTTGTGCTAACAACCTTCACATTTTGCCCTTTTGGTTGAGATTTTTTTCTGAGAATATTGCTGATCAATCAACCTGTGGTTAAATTTTGACTGTCCCTTGGTGCTAGGATGGACCTGTCCCAGTTGGTCTGATCCCGTATCAGAGGGGAATGACCAGCAACTAAGAAAGTATAGGTGTCAAAACCCCTTTAATAACAAGAATGTTTAGAAGGAATAGTACTCAGGATAAATCTGCCTGGGGTTCATTGCCAAGTTCAATTTTATCAGTTCCATAGGCATTGTTTGCCATTTCAAAGCACTGGGTCAACATTATTCTGTTAGACATATTCTTTCTGCACAGGTTGGACAGGCAAGAGGTACAAAGTTTAAAAAAGATCATGCAGAGCAAAATTAATAGTAGTACAATAAACCCTTTCTCTTTAATCATTTCTAATCCATGGACATAGACCCAAAGGCAGCCAACTAACAAATCAAAAGACTATGGGGGGCTGGGTGAGGTCTGTTGTAGCCATAAATCCTGTTATTTTAGTTTATGCAATTAGGTCTCAACTTCCTCAGAGAAATTTATCCATTTACAGCATATAATATTAGCAGTGGCACAGACTTTTTTTTTTCAACCAATAGATAATTGAGAACTACTCTATTATCTATGACTACTCTGGCAAGAAAATTTAATGAGCACTGCTGGGTGGAAATAGCCTTTGCAGTAGAGACTGCAAGGATACACAAGGTGATAAATAAGTCATTAGGGATGTTGCTATAGTTACCCATTGGGTGGACTAAAAGATCCCTTAGGTCATAGAAAGATGTGTGTTTGAGATGACACATCCAATGTTTTGCTCAGTTACTCACAGAAGCTACTGATTATGAAATTATAGCTACAGCATTATTCTGCCAAGTGAAAAAGGTAAGTATAGGCAAGGAAAAAATAAGAAAGTCTAGTTTGTTCTAATGTCTTGGGGAAAGCTGTCCACAGTGTAAAGTTGTCACTCTGATTTGCAGTTTGAATGTCTCTAGTTAAAGCATTGGGCATTGTAGCGAAATTTTGGCACAGCCAATACATCAGGTATGAGATGTATTTTCAGTCCCTTGAAAATTACATCGAGTTGTCTAGTTACACCTTGAAGCACTTTAGACACAGAGCAGTTCTTGTTCTTAGTTGGAAAGTTGCAGCCAGATAGATATTGGAAGAAACTATAAGATTTCAGGATCCAGTCTAATCTATATGTAGACAACAAAAACTTCAAAACAACAAACAAGGCTAAAATCTAATAACAGGCAAACTATAGTTTTTCTTTAGAAACATAATTTTTCTCTCTATAGCCATCCCTATTTTGACCAAAGATAATCAAAGTAAGACTAATTTGTTTGCAGGATAAATTTAGCCACATCAAACTTGGGCTAATTATTTACATAATCATAGCAAGGAAAAGCTCTTTTTTAAGTTTACTTTGCTGTAACTTACAATAGAAAACCTCAGATTGGACTTTTCTTTAAATTTCAGAATATTACCGGGGTACAAATGTTTTGATTACATAAATTGCTTTTGTACCATTGGAGTCAAAGTTATAAGTGTGCCCATCACTCAGAATGTATGCATTGCACCCGTTAGGGGTGAATTTACCTATCCCATCCTTTCCACTCCCACATGCTTGATTTCTGTTGAATTTTACTGCCCAATGTGCACATGAGTGTTATCAATTAGTTCTGTTTTAATAGTGAATACATGTAGTGTTTATTTTTCCATTCTTGTGATACTTAAGGATGGTCTCTAGCTCCCTCCAGAATAATACATGAAGTGCTAGATCACCATTATTTTTATGGCTGAGTAAAACCCCATGGTATAAATACAATATATTTTATGAATCCACTTATTATTGATGGGCACTTAGGTTATTTCCACATCTTTGTGATTATGAATTGTGCTGCCATAAACATTTGAATGCAGGTATCTTTTCAATAAAATGTCTTTTTTGCTTTGTGTAAAAACCCAGTAGTGAGATTGCTGGATCAAATGGTAGGTCTAATTTTAGTTCTCTGAGGTATCCCCATACTACTTTCCATAGAGATTGTACTAGTTTGCAGCCCCACCAATGGTGTACGATCATTCCTATCTCTCTGCATCCATACCAGCATTTGTTGTTTTGAGACTTTTTGATAAAAGCTGTTCTCCCTGGAGTTAAGTGAGACCAAAAGCAATCACAGCAACAACAAAAATAAATGAATGGGAACTGACCAAATTAAAAAGCTTCTGCAGAGCCAAGGAAAACAATCATTAGGGCAAATAGAATGGGTACAGAATGGGTACAATATTTGTATGTTATACATCCAAGAAAGAGCTGATAACCAGAATCTACAAAGAACTCAAGCAAATAAAAAAAAATCAGCAAGAAAAAAAATCAAACAACCCCATTAAAAAGTGGGCAAAGACATGAACAGAAACTTTTCAAAAGAAGATAGATTAATGGCCAACAAACAAATGAAAATATGTTCACCATCTCTAATCATCAAGGAAATATAAATCAAAACCACAATGAGGTATTGCCTAACTCCTGTGATAATTGCTTTTATCAAAAAATCCTCAAACATATGTTCATGAGGATACCGAGAGAAAGGTGCAGTTATACATTTTTGGTGGGACTGCAAAGTAATACAACCTCTATGGAAGGTAGTATGGAGATATCTGAAAGAACTAAAAGTAGACCTACCATTTGATCCAGCAATCCCACTACTGGGTATTTACCCAAAGGAAAAAAAAAAGACATTTTATAAAACAGACACATGCACTCAAATATTTATAGCAGCACAATTCACAATCATAAAGATGTGGAATCAACCCAAATTCTCATCAATACACGAGTGGATTAATAAAATGTGGTGTATGTATATAACATGGAGCACTACTCATCCATAAAAAAAAAAAATGGTGATCTAGTATCTTTTGTAACAACATGTATGAAGCTGGAGACCATTCTTCTTAGTGAATTATCACAAGAATGGAAAACCAACACCACATGTACTCAATACTAAATTAGAACAAATCAATCAATACTTACATGCAGAAATGGAAGTAAAACTCAAGGGAACACAAGTAGGTGGGGGCAGGGAGAAGGTGATGGGTAAATTCACACCTAACAGTTACAATGCACACTAACTGGATAAAGGGCATACTTATAACTTTGATTCAAACTGTACAAAAAGCAAATTGTGTAACCAAAACATGTGTACTCCTGTAAAATTCTGAAATAAGAAAACAAATTTCTTGAAACAAATGAAAATGGAAGCACAACACACCAAAAAATGGTGGAATACAGCAAAAATATCAATAAGAGGGAAATTTGTCACAATAAATGTCCACATCAAAGATCAAAAAGATTCCAAATAAACAATCTAACAATACACCTCAAATTACTAGAAAAGCAAAAACAACTCAACCCAAATCAGTGGGAGAAAAAAATAATAAAGGTCAGAGCAGAACTCAACAAAGACTAAAAAGTATAACACAAAAGGCCGATGAAGTGAAAGTTGAAAGTCTTTTTGAAAAGATAAACAGAATTGAGAAACCACTAGCTATACTAATTGAGAAAGAGAGAGAGAGAGAGAGAGAGAGAGAGAGAAAGCATATCCTAATAAAATCAAAAATGGAAAAGAAAACATTACAACTGATACCACAGAAACACAAAAGATCATATGAGACATGAGCACCTATACACTAAAAAACTGAAAAACATAGAGGAAATGGATATATTCTTGGACACATACAACCTACCAAAATTGAAACAGGAAGAATAGAAAACCTGAACAAACCAATAATGTGTAATGAGATTGGAGGAGTAATAAAATCTCTATCAACAAGGAAAAATCTAGGCTTAGATAGCTTTACTGGTGAATTTTACCAAACTTATAAAGCACTAACACAATTTTTTTTTTTCTTAGACTATTCCGAAAAATTGAAGGGGAAGGAATCCTTCCCAACTCACTCCATGAGGCTAGCTTTACCCCGATATCAAAATCATACAAGGACACAATAGAAAAAAAGAAAGAATAAGAAAAGAAGAAGACAAAGAAAAGATGACGAAGAAAAGAAGAAGATGAAGAAGAAGATAAAGAAAAGAAGAAAAGAAGAAGAAGAAGAAGAAAGAAGAAAAAAAAGAAGAAAAGAAAGAAGAAAAGAAAAGAAAAATATAGGCCAATATCCCTGATGATCATAGATGCAAAAATCCTTAACAAAATAGTAGAAAAGTCAATCCAACAACACATCAAAAAGATATGACGATCATATGAGATTTATCCCAGGGATACAAAGATGGTTTGACATATGCAAATCAATAAACATGATACATCACATCAACAGAATTCAGAAGAAAAACCATACAATCCTCTCAATAGATACAGAAAAAGCACTTGATAAAATTCAATATCCCTTCATGATAAAAACTTCCAACAAACTAGGCATAGAATGAACATAACTCAATATAATCAAGGACATATATGACAAACCCACAACTAACCTTATACTGACTGGGGAAAATTTATCTTAGTGGATGACAATGCTCTTATATTTAGAAATCTATAGACTCCACTAAAACACTCTGAGAACTAATAAATCATTTAAGAAAGTTACAGGATACAAAATCAACATACAAAAATCAGTAGTGTTTCTATATACTAATAACATACTAGCTGAAAAAGAAATCATGAATGAAATCCCTCTGAAAACAGCTACAAGAAAAATAAAATATCTCGGAATACATTTCAAAGAGATGAAAGACCTCTAAAACAAACAAATACAAAACACTGATGAAAGAAATGAAAAAAAAAAACACAAAGAAATGGAAAGATATCTCATGCTCATAGATCAACAGAATTAATGTGAAAATGACAAAAATGACAATACTATCGAAAGCAATCTGCAGATTCAATGCAATCTCTATCAAAATACCAAATTCTTCACAGAAATATAAAAAAATCCTAAATTTCATATAGAACCCAAATAGTCAAAGAAATCCTGAGGAAAAACAACAAAGCTGGAGACATCATATTACCAGACTTCAAAATATATTACAAAGCTATAGTAACCAAAACAGTATAGTATTGGTATAGAAACAAACACATAGACCAATGGAACAGAATAAAGAACCCAGTAATATGTTCTATATATTTATAGCCAACTGATTGTTGACAAAGGCATCACGTGCATAGAATGTGGAAAGGACACCTCTTTGGTAGATGGATCTGGAAAACTTGATATTCATAAACATACGAATGAAACTAGACCACTATTTTTACCATATACAAAAATCAATGCAAAATGGATTAAAGAATTAAACACAAGACCTGAAACTATAAAACTACTAGGGGAAAACATAGGAGAAACTCTGCAGGACACTGGTCTAGGGAAAGATTATTGTGGCTAAGACCTCAAAAGTATAGGCAACAAAAACAAACATAGACAAATAGTATCACATCAAACTAAAAACCTTCTTCACAAAAGGAAAAAGTCAATAGAGGAAAAAGTCAGAATGTCACTATGTTAAGTAAAATAAGCCAGGCACAGATAGACAAATAATATATGTTCTCACTTAGACATGGGAGCTAAAAAAGTGGAGCTCAGGAAGTTGAAGGGTAGATGGTAGTTAGAAGAGGCTAGGAATAGTATGGGGAACACAAAGGGAGGAATATTAATATATACAAATATACAAACATACAGTTAGCTAGAAGGAATAAGTTCTAATGTTCCATATTACAGTAGAGTGACTATAGTAACAAGAATATATTGTATATTTCAAAATAGGAAGAAGACAAGATTTGAAAGTTTCCCAACACAAAGGATAAATGCTTGAGGTGAGTCACATTCTAAATATTCTAATTTGATCATTATACATTCTTCAAATGTATTACAATATTATATGTAATCCACAAATATGTACAAATAAATATCTGTAAAAATGTTAATTTTTAAAATTTTAATGTTAAATTTGGATATTAATTGTTGAAGAATTTATAGTTGTATTACTTTCAAAAGTAGAACATAAACATCATAAAAAAGAAAATAATCACTTTCTACCTACATAATTTACATATTATAAATAATTTTATATTAAGATTAAAAGTTATTTAAGTTTTATATCTACCTAAATATAGTTAAGTATGTACTAAACTGTAATAATAATATTCTATGTCAAAAAGTTTAAAAATTCACATTAGTTCTTTCATTACTGAGAGCTGTTATTAGAGTTAACTTCTTTCAAATTCGCATTTCATAGTTTTAAAAAATATAGAGGACAAAATATTTTAATATGGGTTTAATAAAAAATATTATATAAAATAGAGCTAACTACCATACTTATCACAAAACACTATTTTCTTTGCTCATGTTTTCTTATTTTAAATATTTTGATTGGGAAAATCATTGAATATAGTATAACAAAAATGTTTTGATAAATTATCACAGACAAAAATTGAAGGTCTTGTTCAGAAGAAAGTTAAAATATCCACTGAATGTCTAAATATCATAAATATCTGCGACTATAATACATCTTATATTTGGATTTTTTAATATGGATAGAATAATTGAATTTATTTTATAGCCTTTTCAGTTATCTGACATTTTATTGTACTCTTCATGTGCCTTCCAGAGGTATGTTTTTTCAAGCATGTTTGTATCAACTTTTTTGTTTGGAAATTCCTGTATATTTTAGTTGCAAAAATGATTAGAGGACATTAATAGCCTTTGCAAAATGAGAGCCAAATATTCTGGATATCCTGCAATCTGACCCTGTAAAAAGTGTTACCCTATGAATGACCCAATACATATCCACATAAGTGGCTATCTGTAATTCTTTAGTCAAGAAATGTAATATTTTACATGCAAACACTTTTGGCTAGTTTAATACAAACTAAAATTTTCACGAATGCAACCACAATGTAAATTAAAGCAAAAATATACCTTTTTTCCCCTAGAAATTTCCAAGAGTCTTTCAACATTTACAAAAATCATGTTGCTAATACCAATATTAATAGTGTAATTTGAGTCACCAATAGAACACACTATAGAACCTGCACTGTCATATCGGTAGCCTAAAACAACCAGAATAATGGTGATATTTAAATATATAATTACAGTATATAATTATTTAGTCCTTATTTTAAAACATCAGATAAAATGAAAAGGTGTCAATTTTAATAAAATATTTCAAATTAGGTATTGTAGCATACCAGAAATATACTGTTACCAATATCCCCACTAATTATATTTCCTAATGAAACAATAAAACTCAGAATGTAGATACCATTTAATAAAGTTGTTATATATTAATATGTGTGTATATGTGTATATGTACAATCTAATGACTATGATATATAAGGTCATAGAAGTAAACAATATGCAACTTTTAATTTGGATGAGATGTCCTGGAAGACTCCTAAATTTTAATAGGTTTATCATTGGCGTTTTGGAATGCATCTTAACAAGCTCTTGGTCACTGTAGTTTCATAGACCAGAGAAGGCTGAAACTGACAGACTCCTTCCTTGACTAAAGTTGAGTGAGGCTCCCCTGCTCCCTCTTCTCAAGCCTAGCTTTATCAAAGAATCCTGCTGAGCCAGTTTATTCAGAATCCCCTTGATGATTTCTCTCTTCGGCATGCCTTTAGCAAGAATCTAGTTTAGCAAAAAATCCCCCATGCTTGCTATATAATCAATTTCCATTCACTGATTTCCTCACTCAGCTCTTTGGTTATAAATTCCCAGACCTTTGCTGTATTCAGAGTTTAGTTCAGTTTCTCCCCATGATAGCAGTAGTTTCTCTCACAATGCAGTAGTCATGAATAAAGTCTTCCTTGCTATTTTTAACAAGCAACCAGTGTACACATTTCTTTTAAACAAAACTTAGTGTCTTTACATGGAGAGAAGAAGAAAGCCAACACAATGAAATGTCATTCAAACCACACAAACCCTGGACAAGCTTATTATGTGGGAGAACAAAATGCTGAAGTTGTGTTTGGCATGTGACTAAAACAAGTGTGTGATTTGAAACTTTGTATCAAGAACAGCTAAACTCCCTGATCCCTTATCAATACTGAGTACCTTAGTAATTACTCTTCATTTAACACAACAAACAGAAGGGAGAAAATTTATTTTCTGGAGAGACTTGTTCAGTTGACATGGGGTAAGATTGATATGTTGAGCAGAAATTTGGTCTATATAGACCTGAAGCTCAGAAAAAAAACAAAAAAAAACAAAACCCAAACTGGAGATGTAAAGTGACAATCATTTACAGAATAGTGTTCATAGAAACCATTGTAAGAAGCATTTAGGAGAAAAGGAAAAAGTTGCATTTACAGTAGAGAGAGGTAATTATTAACAATGTAAATTTCCTCACAAAGTCAAGTGAGAACCAATCTTGAGCTCAGAGGAAGAATTTAGCCTTCAACAGAGTGAGGAGTAAGACTTTCTTCACAGGATCAGGAGAAAGGTGATGGTTGCAAATGGAGACAGATTATAGATTCATTGCCAGGTAATGGAAGAACTATGAGTATGAAGACTTACTTATACTTTCCCTGTGTTGTAGCAAAGTCATTGCTCAGAGAATTAAGCGAGGAAAGAGAAGAGGGTGTCAGAAATTAGAGGATGGTAGAGAATGCTTGAAAAAGATGTATCAGGCACAAGTAAAAACCCAGTTTATAATGGTGAATGTTATCTTAAAATATCAGTTTGTTTGCTTGGATGATATTCTTCAGCAGTGATCAAGGACTTAGAGATATGTAGAAATCAGATAGTTGAGTTCATCCAGGGAAGAAATTAGTAATGTGCTGGTAAAAATAACTAGCTAACTAAATAAATAAATAATAAACAAATAAAAAGATAGATGTGTGAAGGGGGATAGGTCAAACATGAGTAAACTTTATAAATAAAGGATCACATTAATAAATATTTTCAGCTTGTAAGCCATATTGTTTCTGGAGTAAGTACTCAATTCTGACATTGTAGTGAAAAAGCTACCATAGGCACTAGGCAAATATAGCTATTTTCTAGTAAAACTTTATTTAAAAAATACGTGACAGATTTGATTTGGCCCATGGGAGGTAGTTTATCAATCCCTGTTTTAGGTTACTGGCAATAGAATGTTTAAAGTATTCAATTAGAGAATCTACAATATTGATTTTCCTAAATGACTGCATATTAGTATCATAATATATTAATGTATAGTATCTTGTTCCAAAGATACTGGTTCAGTTAATCTCAGTTGGGGCCAGGTATCTATTTTTGAAATCACCTCAAGCAATTTTAATGTAAACCCTGGGTTGAGAAGAGCCACAAGTAGTTTTCTCATAGGGAGTAACTGTCCACAGGAGGTCTTAATACAATGGCAGAAGACACAGGTGCCAATGGATTAGAAGACTTAGGTAGAAGAGCAGCTACAATGGCAATCATTGACACACTGAATAGATAGGTGATTGATCAAAGAGCAGTGTGCTTGATTTTGTGATTTCAGAGGAATAACAGGTGTTGTGATTATAAATTTCAGGGGTTTGGTCAGTAGCCTCTAAAATTGCCAAACATTATCCCTACCTGTGGTATGGGTACCTCCTTGAGGTGTCCCCTGTTGTCCTGGCCGAATGTATTAACTCACTTCTATCAAATAGACTATGGCAGAAGTGATGGATATCACTCCCAAGATCAGGGTGCACAAAATACTATGTCTTCCATCCTGGGAGTCCTTCTCATGCTCTCATTCTAAGAGATGCCAACTGCTATGTTGGGAGCTGCTTTATGGAGAAACTCACAAAGCAAGAAATGAGTGTCACCAATCAACAGCCAGCAAGGACCTGAGGACTGTCAACAGCCACTTGATTGATCTCGAAAATCAGTCTTTCCTGAGTTGCCTTTCGAAGATGGTAGCCTCATAAGAAACTCTGAGCTAGAGGACCTAATTAATCTCTCTGCAATTTTTGACCCAGAGAAGCTGACATAATGAATATGTATTGTTTTAGTCCACTAAATTTTGGGGTAATATGTTAAGTGGCAATAGATAACTAACAAAAGGGGTGATCCTGGGAGAGAAAGGCTTAAGTGGAGGAAAAGTAAAGCCCAAATGGGTCACGAATATCATTCTGTAAAACTGTAGGGATTGTAGCTTTGGAGGTGGGAATAGAAAAAAATAATCTGTAAACTTGTCGCTAACCATGTAACTAAAAATCCTTATTATCCAGGAGGCCATGTGCCTCAGAGAATAGGTGTTTTTATGCCTGGGTGGAGAAATAAAAATTTCCCCCAAACACGGGGATCAAATAGGATGAAGTTTCCAGGATGAATTCTGACATGCAGGACATGGGATGATGATGGGCCCTGGAGGGACTGAATTTGGGGCACAATCAGGCCCATGATGGAAGCCTTTATGAGGTAGAGAGGGAGAGCCTATCTACTCTTGACTGATTGATCAATGCATGAATGGATTGATTGATTTGGATGAAGTGTGGGTATTTCGTCTTGTTTGGGTGAGTACATTGGAAATGTTCTATCTTTTCTCCAAGATTTTCTGCAATATAGTTGAGGTAAAAGTAAATTTTATTTGTTTCAGAAAACATACTGAGCAAGCTTTAATGGTATTATTAAATTGGTAGAGAGAATAACCGATTTTACAAACCCAGGTTTTCAGCCTATTCTTTCAATACTGTAAGAATGATTCAAGAAGAAACTTTAAAAATTGGATATTTGTATTCATTTTATGTTCTTTTATTGTGATTTTATAAGAAATTTTTTGATAAATATTGGAAGTTAATATTCTATAGTTTAAAAAAGCAATTTTGAACATCCAACTAGTGAGCACATATAAAATACATAACACTACAGAATATAGGAAAAGAATAATGTAATGAACTTGAGAGAAAAACTGTGTACTTTGTGCCAAGCTTATCAAGGAAGATACAATTTCAATACCAATGAAATAAACTCTCACAAATTGATTTTTCTTTGTGTGCACTCATCAGTGTAAATACAATTAAATTATAAAGCCTGTATTTGTTCAGGAAAGATGTTTTCTATTCATACTATGCTAACTGGCTGCTTTAGCTTCTGTTATTTTGTTATGCAAAAATCTTGCAAAGTGTAGGATTATTTTTTCTAGATCTGTAAAGAATGATGGCAGGGCCGGGCGTGGGGTGGCTCACGCCTGTAATCCTAGCACTCTGGGAGGCCGAGGCATGCGGATTTCTCAAGGTCAGGAGTTCAAAACCAGCCTGAGCAAGAGTGAGACCCCGTCTCTACTAAAAATAGAAAGAAATTAATTGACCAACTAAAAATATATATAGAAAAAATTAGCCGGGCCTGTGGCACATGCCTGTAGTCCCAGCTACTCGCCAGGCTGAGACAGAAGGATTGCTTGAGCCCCGGAGTTTGAGGTTGGTGTGAGGTAGGCTGATGCCACGGCACTCTAGACAGGGGAAGAGAGTGAGACTCTGTCTCAAAAAAAAAAAAAAAAGAATGATGACAGTATTTTGATAGGGATTGCATTAATTCTGTAGATCACTTTAAGTAGTGTAGACATTTTAACAATAAACCACAATGAGATATCACCTAACTCCATTGAGAATGACCTTTATCAAAAAGTCCCCAAACAACAAATGCTGGCATGGATGTGGAGAGATTGGAACACTCTTACACTGCTGGAGGGACTGCAGATTAATACAACCCCTGTGGAAAGTAATTTGGAGATATCTCAAAGAGCTAAAAATAGAAATACCATTTGATCCAGCAATCCCACTACTAGGCATCTACCCAAAGGAAAAAAAAAGACATTCCATAATAAAGACATCTACACTTAAATGTTTATGGCAGTACTATTCACAATTGCAAAGATGTGGAAACAACCCAAGTGCCCATCAATACATGATTGGATTAATAAAATGTGGTATATGTATACCACGGAATATTACTAAACTACAAAAAACAGTGGTGAACTAGCACCACTTATATTATCCTGGATAGAGCTCGAGTCCATCCTTCAAAGTGAGGTATCACAAGAATGAAAAAACAAGCACCACATGTATTCACCATCAAATTGGTACTAAGAGATCATTGGTACTAAGGTGCTCACAGGGTAGTAATATTCTTTGAGTGCTGGTCAGGTTGGGGTGGGTAAACTTACAACTGATGGGTACGGAGTACAATGTATGGGTGAAGGGCACACTTGAAGCCCTGACTTGGGCAAGAAAAAGGCATTATATGTAACCAAAATGTTTTCACCCCCATAATATTCTGAAATTAAAAAAAAAATATTGCAAAGTGAAAAAAAAAATCCAACAATCCTAAATTTGTGGGCCCTTTTCACAGAGGATTGAAACCTGTGCATTTTCTTTAAGCTAAGAATAGTATTACAGTTTTTTTAATCATGTGATAATATCATGAATATTTTTTGAAATAATTCAAAATAATTATGACTCAGAAGTTTTAAATTTACATATCCTGTGATTTAAATATGACAGTTTCTTTGCATTACAATAACATACAGAGCAAGAAGATCAAGGGTTGCATCTCTAATTTTATTTCAAAACGTAAATTTTCATTTACCACTTCTTTGAGGACTGAAGAGATTCCAAGCACCACGTAAGTTTATAAACTGCTTTCAACAATTTGATAATTTTAATAATAATAAATGTAAAAATTTAGTATTAACTTCAAGAATTTAACAATGATTTCTATAATTTAAATGTCATCAATATCTTCTAAATAACTATTAGTACCTCTGATTTCCTATTAGTATCTCTGATTTAGTGTTGAGAAAACTGTGGCTCAGAGATTATCATCTAGTCCCAAATCTTGCAGCTCGTAAGTTGTGGTTTGAAATTAAACTTTTACTGACATCATAGCTCATATTATTAGCCAAATAATTAGTTATGTTCAGATGAGGGAAGGTAGTGCTTCTCTTACTGTTGATTATGGAAAGCAGAAGGTGAATTAAGCTGTACATATGAAGATGGAAAGAGCAAGATGGCATAGGAGCAGGCTATGGTCTCTATATATAGCAGGCAGATAAGCTTGGGTTATAGTTTACCAAGTGAAAAATTATAGGTCACGGGCAAGTTTTCAGAGACCTTGAGAAGATTAGGCATTTGATATATTTTGAAAGTTACTTATAATTCTTATGTGCATTCAAACATGGGAAATCACTTAAACAATATAATATAGACATTTTTTTCCTGTCAGATATATGCAGACACCCACATCAGATATTATGTCTTCATGATCGTCAGAAATCCAGACTCAAGACTTGTTGCTTTGCCACTCCCAAGTACTGCTGTTTCTCATGCTCTCATATGGTAGTTCCAGATCCAGCCATTATAGCTGCCCTTCCAAGAAGGAAGAAATCACAGTAATCAGACATGCTTCCTCCCTTTAAATCAACTTTTCAGAAGTTACACGTATCACTTCCCTTTACACTCCATGGATGAGAATTGGTCACATGTGTCATGACAAGTGTCAAGAAAGGATTGGGAATATAATATCTATTCCTGGTGGTCATGTGTCTAGCTAAGCATTAGAAATCATCTTCTACTGATGGAGAAAGGGTGAATGGATATTGCAGTTACCAGCTCTGTCTGCCAAAACAAGTACCTTATTTCATGATAATTAGTATAGAAACTGTGGCATCATGCAGTTTTAATTCATTAAAATTACTTAGAGTCTTTCTTGTTTATTTGCTTGTTTGCTCACTTTTTTCCCTCAAAGAAATGCTGCAAATTTTGTAATGGAATTAAAACAAATACCTCATTAAGCACAAAAGCATAAAATCATGGAAAAGGATAACTGCCATTTGTTTCCACTCATATACATAAAATTTATGTGTATTATTTATGCTGACTAATCTTACCAACAGAGATACAACATTTATAAGTTCTATTATTGGCTGGCATTGCATTTGGATCATTCCTTCAGAAGACTGAAAATTAGATTAACCCAAATATCTGTTTAGGAATTGAGCATATCCAGAAACCCTATGCTCCATCCACACAAATTCCCAACTATTTGAATACCCGTAATTCTTAACCTTGGCCAGCTTTGAAATACTATTCCTCAATCTCACACTCTGCCTCATCTACTTGGTGTTAGATGATTCCAGTATACAGCCAGTGTTGTAAAGCACTGATTGTCCTAACTTGTAATAGAAAAGTGCTACTATTATTTCTATTACTTCTAATAGAAAAGTGTTACTATTATAAAAAAAGAAATGTTACTTAATCCATTTGTAGGTACAAAAAACCCTTTTACCTAGAAGTAAAAAATGATACAGTCTTGCATTATAGCCCAGTCATGGCCAAATATAATTTGTAATAACTAAAATAATGGCAATGTTTTGGTAAAGCATGCTTTATTAATATGAATACTTATGATTTAACATATATTTTTACATAATGTTAACATTATACAAAACCATGAAATGAAAATTATAGGCTACATTGAACTTTTTACTTTTTCAACTTTCCCTCAATATAAGCAGGGATGCAGCTGTAGGGTCAGAGAATTCCCAGAAGGCCAATGTGGACTTCTGGTGCCTGGCATCTTGTTAGCCCTGCCTTTACTGTGTGAATATCAAGGGGTATAGAAGTTGAACATAGCCTGTTAGCTATTGTATAACTTCCTTATACAATCAGCTTCTGGCTTATTCACAGCAGGGTGTGACATTTGAAGGGGGAAGGGAAGAACTACCTGGCTGGACTTTCACCATGTAAAACATCTCTCCCCATTGGGGATTCTACAGCTCTCTCTCAAACTCCCAAATTGAGGCAAGGGATGAGATGTTCAATCTTATGTAATTTAGGGGGAAAGAGGAATTTTGAACTCGCTCTTCCATCATTTTGGCCAAATAGAGCCTGTATTAAGTGTTGAGGATGTTGGGGGCAGTGTGTTAGGCAGAAAGTAACAGCTAAATAAAGCAATGGATTTTAGAAGTGTGTTTCCATCTCAGTATACCCACGTTTCATGTATTGCTTGCGCACATGCACATACATACACACACACACACATATGCGTGTGTCATATCTAAGATTATATTCTTGAGTTGCACTATTATAAACTAAGAAAAATGTAAAGTTCATTGTTTGGGGGGAGAAGGCTTTTGAAATTAATGCTGACAAAAGAATTTCTCCTTTGAAATATTTTCAATCAGAAAGTAGGACTAAATGATATTATTAGAGAATGATTTTCCAGAAAATTTTTATTACCAAGAATTCTTTATTGCTCAAAATTTTTTGTGGCCACAAAATAGAAAAGATCTGAAATTGAAACAAACTTCTATTTGAAAACTTGGATTGTTTAAATTATTAGACTAACTACTTAACAATTATGAAATCAAGATGCTAGATACAGAAAGTTAACTGTATCAAGCAATTAAAATATGTCAGTTCATTAAAATATCATATATTGACTCCATGAACATTTTGCCATTTCTCATTACTTTTATGAAAAACAATTGAAATCAGAAAACTAATGTTTAATGTATATTTTAAGGCCAAGAACAATATATAAAAATAATCTCTTCTTTAAATATTTAAAATTAATATTTAAATATTTTTTAAATCTATGACCCAATTTCAAACTCATCGTTCTTAGAGCTTCAATATGTCTCCACATGGGGTCACCCCTGTCTCCTCAAAATTAGCTGATAAATGAGTAAATAATATATTGTCTAGGTTGACTGGTGATACACACAAAAAGTCCCAATAGTTGACTTAGTGAAGTAAAAAAAAAATACATATTTTTCAAATATTTATATAAGCAAATAAATCTATATTTTGACAAGTGACTTAATAAACCAGGTTAAATAATTATTACTAGAGTTGAATAAAGGCAGTGGTGTTGGTAAACTAGCATTCCAAATAACAAAAGCCTTGATAAGCAAAACTGAAACTCCATATTCATTAAACAAAAATTCTCATTCTCCTCTCCTCCCAGCTTCTAGCAACCACCATTCTGCTTTCTGTGTCTCCAAATTTGACTATTTTAGAAATTGTGTAGAAATAGAGTCATACAGTATTTGTCGTTTTGTGACTGGCTTATCTCACTTATCATAATGCCCTCAAGGTTCATCCAAGTTGTAGTATGAGTAAGAATTTTTTTCCTTTTCAAGATTGAATAATATTCTATTTTATGTATACACCACATTTTGCTTATCCATTCATCCATTTATGGACAATTGAGTTGCTTACACCCCTTCTATTATAAATAGTGCTGCTATGAACATGGCTGTGCAAACATCTCTTTGAGATCCTTTTGGATACGTACTATTCTTTTGGATATGTCTATTATGTATTTGGATATATATACTTGCTTTGGTTTTTAGTGACACTCGTTTTCATAGGTTCTGGAGGTTGATAATTAGATCATTGATTTAAGACACTTTTACTCCACTAATATAAGCATTTGACACCTAAATTAATTCCCTTATGATTATAGATTTGCTTCATCCTATTTCATGCATTTCAATAAGTTGCATTTTAATGTTTATCTAGTTCAAAACAGTTTAAAATGTCCTATTGGACTTTGTTAACCTCTGCAGTATTTAAAAGTGCATTATTTAATTTCCCAATATCTAAAATTTTTTTCAGTTTCACTGTTGTTTTTTTCTATTTTAATGTTATTAAAGCCAAAGAATATGCTTTGCATTATTCCGTTTTTTCCAGCTTTTTCTTAGGTTTATATTATGGCTCAGAATATGATCTATTTTAGAAAATATCCTGTGTACACTTTAAAATAATGTGTACTATACTATTATTGGGTAGAGTGTTTTATAAATTGTTAGGCAGAGTAAGTAATTCCATGGTAATGCTCAAATCTTTTATTTACTTACTGATATTTGTTCTACATTTTATTGGTTACAGAGAGAAGTATGTTGAGTGTTTCTATTACAGTTGTAGATTTTTTCAATTTCTTATTTAAAGCCTAATGATTTTTTCTTGTATTTTGAAGGTTGTTGATAGATGCATACACATTTGAAATTGTACTATATTTTCCATGAATTGATCAGTTTATAATTATGAAATATATATCTTTATTCCTGTTTGCAGTACTCCTTCTTTTGGATTCTACTTTTGCATTGATATGGCAACCCTGGTTTTATTTTGTTTAGTATTTATATGGCTCATTATTTTCCATCCTTTCATTTTACATGATATATTCTCAAATTCTGTTTTTTATATACCATATATATAGGTGGATATGTAATTTTTAGTTGTTACTTTGTTTTAATGCAATTTGATAAATTCTATTTCAGTCTTTGTATTGCTTTGCTTACACCATTGCCATTTAATGTACTTATTGACATGATTGGACTAAAATCTGCCATTTTGTTAGTTGTTTTCTTTATTTTCCATATTTTTTCTTTTTTTCTTTTTTTTCTGCTTTTGTATTTATTATCTCTATAATTCTATTAATCACTATTGTCTTATCCATAAATTAATATTTGTTTAGAGATTACAATATACATCTCACAATACCTTGGTATACATCACAACACATTAGAATTAAGTTCTGCTTTAGATAATAAATGATTTTCTTAGAGTATTTAAGATACAAAAATATATATATTTTGTATTGACCTTTAGTTTATTTATACTGTTACAGATATCTTGACTTGATTGTGTATTTCCATGTTTCTACCTGTTGTCATATATCTTTTTTCTGAAAAACTTTATCATATATTTAGCATACTTGTTTACAATACTCAATTATTTCAATTTCCTATATTTATGAATATTTAAGGTTTTTATCTGTTTTTAAATGTAATTTCTATTTGTATAGCTTTCTGGTTTACACCTTATTGTTTATGTTTGTATATTTGTTTTCTACTGCATTTTATCATATCACTCCATTTCCTTCTGGCTTGCACAGTTTTTGGGTTTTGTTTTATTTTGTTTTTTTGTTTGTTTTTTTCTTTTTTATGTTATAAAGAATAGAAGTTTATTTGGTGCATAATTGTTGTGGCTGCAAAGTCCAGGCTTGGGTAGCTGTATCTGGAAGAAGGGCTTCAGGCTGCTTCCATACAAGGCAGAAAGCAATAGGGAATTGGGCATGTGCAAAGCGATCACATGATGAAATAGGATGCAAAGGAATGAAACTCAGGAAACCAGAATGTTAACAGCCTGCTCTCTTGGGAACTAATACAATCCTGCATGAGCAATAACTCACGTACCCCAGTGAGAAGGCATCAATCTATTCATGGCCCCTGATCCAAACACCTCCCACTAGACCCCACCACCCAACACTGCCACATCATGGATCAAATTTCAAATGAGTTTTTGTGGGGACAATACAAACCATATCCAAACCATAGCAGTCTCCAACTGTTATTGTGGAACCATTTCTCCCTTCCATTTTGTCAATTTTTGCTTCACATATTTTAATGGCCAGTTATTAGGTACATACATATCTATAATTTTTATACCTCCTTGTATTGAACTTTTCACTAATATTTATATTCTTCATCTCTTGTAAATTTTTTGACTTAAAGTCTACTTTTCTTATATTAGTATAGCAACTCCTGCTATCTTTTGGGTTTTGTTTTCATGAAATACATTTTTCCACTCTTTCACGTCCAACCTAAAGTGAATCTCTTATAGAAAGCATATAGTCAGATCGTGTTCTTTTAACCATTTGTCAATTTCTGTCTTTTGGTTGGAGAATTTAATCCATTTACATTTAAAGTAATTACTAATAAAGAAGGACTTCTGTCATTTTGCTGTTTATTTCCTATATTCCTTGTATCTCTTTTGTCCCCGAATTACTGTCTTCTTTTGTCTTTGGCTAATTTTTATATATTTAAATATCTTAGTTCATTTTTCATTTCCTTTTGTATCCATTCCATGACAATTTTCTTTGTGGTTACCATGGGTATTACATTTAACATATTAAAGTTATAATAATTTAATTTGAATTTATACCAGCTGAATTTAATTGATATACAAAATCTCTGTTCCTTAACAGCTCCATCTCTACCCATTTCAATTAACGATGTCATAAAATTACATCTTTATACATTGTATGTCTGTCCTAAAACATAAACTAGTTTTTTTGTTTTTGTTTTTGTTTTTTTCCTAGAGATTGGACCTCAATATGTTACCCAGGCTGGAGTGCAGTGGCTCTTCACAGGTACAAACATAGTACACAACAGACTCAAACTTCTGGTCTCGAACCTCCCACCTTAGCCTCCCAAAGTCCTGGGATTATAGGCATTAGCCACTGTACTTGGTCCTGTATTTAACTTTTCTGAGATCTTTATCTCTTTATATCATTTGAATTACTATCTAGGGTCCTTTCATTTCAATCTACAGGATTCCGGGAATATTTTAATTTCTCCATCACTTTTGAAGGACAGTTATGCTGGATATAAGATTGTTCATTCACAATATATTTTCTTTCAACATTTTGAATATATTGGGCTTGTACAGATTTTAAAGATAAATTTTCCATATTTTTCTTTGTGCCTCTGTACATAATATATACAGCTATATAATATATTCAACACACAACTAGTTTTGTGTTTATTTTGCTTTTTATGTTTTTATTTGTTTATATAACCTTTATGTCTTTTGAGTTTCTCTAAGCTTCTGGAATTTGTGATTTGATTTCCTTCATTTCTTTTGGAAAATTATCAGTCATTATGTTATCAAATATTACTTCTGCCCTGTTTTCATTTGTGATTTCAATTACACAGGAGACTTTCAAAGCTGTGTCACATCTCATTGATGCCATCTTCCACTGTTTAGCACTCTTTTTGTTTCTTATTTGTATTTCATTTGTCTAATGTCTATTGTTTTATCTCAAATTTTCCTGTTCCTTTCCTTAAGTGTGTCAAATCTTCAGATGAATTAATTCATAGATGTTTTCATTTTGAAATAGATACAATAATTTACCCACTGTGACATTAATTTGTGCACCTAAACTGATATTTCACAAATTTGAAATAAAAATGTATCCTTCCATTACATAAAACTTGTAAAAAAGTCACCAGAACTTAACACTGGCTGTTATGATAGGCAATAGGCACTTTAGTAGTAAAGACATTCATTTAACTTCAAATCATTATTTTAGTTAATCTCTTTTTTAAGAATATTTTCACCGTTAATCATCTGCAGAGATGCATGTACATAAGGGGAGATTATTTTTTATTTCAATTTTTTTATTTAATAGTTTGGGTGTTTAAATTTTGTTGACAAATGTCTTAGTATTAACATTAGTGTATATTTGAAAGATGTGCTTTCTATGCATAATTCATTAGAAATACATTTGTTACTGAAATAAATAATATCTTTAATAGTTTCATTTTTAATAATAAATGTACCATTTCTTCAAAAGAGAAAAAAGATTTATTAATTTTTAAATCTAGGACACAGTAATAGTTCTTTTACTTAGTAAGTGATAATATAAATAAAAAATGAATGAAACTTCCAAGTAGTTGTATTATTATTAATAATTTACCCTGATAGGTTTTAGAGCTTTAATATAAAGCCTGTTGCAAACATAAAATTTGACAAAGATCATACTTCCTAGGATATTAGAAAAGTAATATGTTTTTCTGTCCCTCAGATTTTGGTTTCTAATCTCGAAATATTATATAAATGGATAGAATGATCTTTTAAATTTAAAGTAAAATATAACTGTTTGTGTATGATCATTGACTTTTTTTTCCATTCTTCATTTGATAGTTTTTGCCTAACTAAATTACTAAATGAAGTTACTGTTACATTGTATTTGAAAAATCCAGGATTCTGGCAAACATTCCTAAACTATTTTTGGCTCCATACACAGAAATATGAAGATAAAATGAGATAAAAAGAGAAATGCTTATCATTGCCTCTGACGCAGACTGGGCTCTTTAATGTAGAGATTTAACACTGTTATGAAATGGGATATCAGTACTTTATTTCCAACTTGTTCATGTTTGCTTAAACATATCCTGCCTATCAAGGAACCCCATATAATTGACATATACATTACAAAACAATTTCTACTTTATAGTTTTAACAAAAAACATAATTTTAGAAGTAGCAATCAAATCTTTGTATGTTAAAGATTAATATACCACATCAATTTATAATCAGATATTGAATATGAATGGATTTCTTTTAATCAATGGAATTTTGAATATGAAATGGTTAGTTCAGATCACATGAATTAAATTGCAAGGCATATAGCCTGTTAATTAAAAAATAAGTTGATTTTACAATTTTGAAAGCTGGATCATTTATAAAATCACTATGTATAAATTTTCAGAGGCCTCTCAATCTTGATATTTCAAAACATTTCTTCCTTTTTCTGATATTTATTTATAAATATAATAGTCTCCCTTTAAAAAGAGAAACATAGACTTTTGACAGAATAGTGACTAAAAGGCATAGAAAACTAGACTTTAAAATCTTGAAAAAATGTGAAATGGAAGGCATAACACATTTGAATCAATAAGTTACTAACCAAAACCTTCAACTGAACAAGTTTTATAAGGAAGTAAGAATAAACACATATGAATTTGTGTGAGCACAAATCTTTTAAAGCATATTTCCCTTTCTTTTTAACTCTCAGTTGAGTAGTGGTTCCTTTCATTAGTAATCACAATTTTTCAGTTACTATGAAATTGATGACATTTGAATTCTTCATCTCATATTTCTCTTCCATTTTCAAATATTTTGCATACTTAGCAAATGTGTGGTAAGAGTAGAGGATAATTTAATCAAGAGATATTGGGAAATTGATTCTCATAAATACCACCCTTTATAGACTAATGGATGCTTTAAGAGCAAGGTGTGCTAGAAAGAAAAATAAGGTGATCTCTTAAAGTTGTGCCTTTTTTCCCATTATATTGATAGATTATGTATTACCCCTTGCTTATTCCTGTTGCCTGGGGAAAATATTTCTATTGAAATAGACTGTGTTCTATGAAGCTTGTCATATTCTCTAAAAGTAAACACCAAATTTCTATCTTCAATTTAATAAGGAAAAACTAAAAATTTCTTGTTTACTTTATTTCTATCTTATTATTAAAAGACATATGACTATACAACACTATATAAGACATATGACCAACTAATTTAAAATAAATCAACATTTAAGCAGAATAAAGAAAAAACAAAATACATTTTTAAAGCATTACATAGAGAGTGAATTCAATAGCAGGATAATAAATTTCCCAGCTTAGAAATCTGAATACCTTATACATAACAAAAGGATCTACTCTATACCTAGTTTCTATTGAATAGAAACTATAATATCATCAGTTAAACAAATGCCAAAAATACAAAATTTTAGTGGTGAAAAAAAAATGTTTCAGCACTGGTCCTTAACAAATGGACAAAGACAAAGTTGTCTTTTCCATACCTCCCCTTTCTTTTCTTTCTTCTGCCCTTACTACCATTTATTTTTCCTTGACCCATCTCTACAAAGTAGCCCTCCTACAGTTCGCCCATTCAGGACAAAAGCCTGCTTTTTTTGTCAGGTACTGTTTTGAACAATGTTTCCCTACTGAGCATTAAATCAGTGTTTCTTAAATATGTACTAAAGTTTTCCATTGCTGAAAAGTTAATTCCACATTAATAATCCTTGGAGAATTAAATCAGATACAACCTCTACATCAGCACAATATTTCAAGGTGGTAAGGGAGTACTATTGCTGGATTTGTCCTCACTTAATAACTTTATTAATGATGTGGATGAGTGAACAAATATTATGCAAAGAAAATTCATAGGTATTAAATATGTAGATTCTTCAGAAACAAACAAGCTGGAAGGTGATGCCTGCAAAATGACCTAGAGAAGTTTAAAAAAGAAATAGTGGTCCAATATTATTCTACTTTTTAATAAATGAGATCATTTAACTGATAAAAATAATCAGTAAAGAAAAATTCAGCAATGATTGTTGTACTAGAAGGTGAAGAAAGAGGGGAAATTGTATATTGCATAGTGCATTAAAACATAAAATAGTTCCTGAAAATTTCTGAATCATTGTCCTTTAATTCATGAATAAACCAAGCAAACCAAAAGTCGTTGTTCATTTGTTCCTGAGAAGATAAATTATTTATGTGGAAAAGTATATATAAACTCACATAAATAATATGAGTATTAATGTTTTCATTGTGAAGATATTCATAACATCCAAATGACTTGAGATTTTGTGAACTCTGTATCTTAATTAATTTTGATCAATATTTGATAATCATGATTTAGTTTATAATAAATCATAATCTAATGCTAAGAAAGGGAAACCATTTGCTTTAAGTTTCATCTCAGTTTTACCTTCTGTTCACAAGTTATAGGCTGAAATCATTCTCCATGTTTGTAAGTTATTTTGAAACATTTTCAGATGAAATTCATGTAAACATTTTATTTCTAATTTTTGGAAAAATTTTAATCTACTACAGGTCAGGTCCAAAGCTTAATTCCTTTTATGAACCAATGTGAATAAGTATTTCTATTTTCTTGCTATATTAAAAAAATCCAGAATTTCTATCTATAGCCAAATCTAAATCTATATCTTTATCACTTATATATATGTATACATGATATCTGTAGAAGAGCTTGAACTTCAAGAATAAACATATGAGAAACTTTTTTTCACATAATATAATATTCATGACACTTCTACTTTCACCATGACTCGAGTTAATAAGATTTTCTTGTCTTTTGTTAGATTTTACCTGTAAAAGGAAATACATCATGTACAATATTATAAAATAGGAATAAAACTAAATACAGTGTTTTAGAAATTTAAAAAAAAAAGATTGTATTTTATGTTTAGTAACATTTAATAAAATCCACTTCCTCTAGTATTTTTCTCACAATCTAGCTTGAATGGAATCTGCAGAGATTTTAATGAGTTTGCTACTAGATTTTACAATGTATTCCAGTCATATATTTATCTGAGGCCACTGTTTTTTATATTCTATGTTTCTGTAAAAAATGTGGAGACGTTTAAAAATGATGATACTTTCCTAATTTTCCCTGCCTCCCTAAATTATCACACAAATCCTGATTACTTCCTAATTATAATGCACTATAGAATTCACCCTCAATATTCAATTTATTTGTTACCAATTATATGACTGCCATAATTAGGAGTTTAAAAATTCTTGGTTATAATATTTATTTTTAATAATTTTATTTAAAATTCACTGATAAAGCAAATAATTAAAGTACTACCAAAGAAACTGACTTTTAATGGTTTATAAAAAAGTTCTATAAATTTTAGCTGTCCTTGATTTCTCACCATTGTATTTCATCAATTTTGTGATTAATCATTAAACATTTTTCTTTCTCTATATTATAAATATTAGCAATTATTAAACCCACATTTAATATTCCATGCATTATTTTAATTTGATGCTTCATTCTCTTTTAATGATATGCAACAGATGATAATGAAAAAACATGCCGCATTTATGTCACATTTATTTTTATGTACATTAGAACCCCATCAGTCTTGGTTCTAGCATTACTCATGATCATGATGATTTTTGAAGGAAATACCAACTAACTCTAGGCATGGTTATTTAGAACAAACATTTTCTTAACCCTTTTTCAAATTTAATGGAGCGATAAATAGCTTTGGCAAACTTTTCTGATTTACTATTCATTTAACTCAATAGGTTTCTTGAAATTTTCAGGCATCATGTTGTGTAGATGAATTTAATTTATGTAGCTACCTTTTCCTCCTGTGCAAAGGTTGACATTGCCACAGGCTACTTTCCTATCTGTCCTAACCATTCCCCTCATTGTGCAGGATACCAGATGTAAGTTGTGAGTGCCTGCTAACTTGGAGAATACCTCCCCATGTTTACAATATTACATTAAGAGAGGTCAATACAGAGGAAGGTCATCAGAGTAATATTTAACCTATGTACCCCTCTCAAAAAACTGTATGTGCTGTTTTTACTTACCTTCTATGCTACGTGGCATGACCAAGAGCCATTGAACACTTCCTCCAGACAGGAGATGACCTGTCAGGTATATTGCCTGAGCTCTAGGAAGTTATCATATAATCTGTGTTTTATTGCCCTCTCTCACCTTATCAAATACCCACCAATAGTTTTGGTAAAGTTGCTCCAACTTGTATGAACCAAATGTTTGCGTCTCATATGTTGAAACCCTAATCCCCATTATTTGCAGTCTTGGGAGGTAATTAGGTCATGAGGATAGAACCTTTGTGATGAAATTAGTGCCTTCATGAGAAGAGACACAGGAGAGCTAGTGCCTTCTCTCCTTCCCTCTCTCTCTCCCTCATCCCTTTCCCTCCATATGGGGATGTAACAAGAAAGAGAGCTCTCACCTGGAACCATCTTGATCTTGGACTGCTGAGCCTCCAGAACTGTGCAAAATAAATTTCTGTTGTTTAAGCCACTCAGTCCATGTTTTTATTCATTGTTGTTTTGTTTTTTTTTTTCCTTTTTTGCTATAGCAGCTTGAATTACAACACAACTTTTCCTAAAACTTTAAAATGTCAGATTCGCAGACAAAATTCTATTCTGTTGAGGTTTCCATCAAGTGTTATATTTCTGACTCTAAACTCACAGCAACCATTGTATGACATGGTGAAATCTTACCACTAGCAGTTTGTACATTATTAGTATCTATCCAATCTAACTTGAATAAAAAAGTAGAATTTCGGTAAAAAACAATATTTGTCATCTGGTAATTAGAAGACCAATTAAACATGTAGGGTATCTTTCAACCCTGCCTGACCATAATCCCATCAATCTTTATGATTCAGTTCAGAATCCCTTCTTTCATGCCTTCTTTGGCCCTAAGCATTCTTTATCTCCGCCATAGTTCCAGGTACCACAGAATCACTTTGTATATGTCTGCATATAGGACTAGCCAGAACAATAGCTTTTCATTTGTTTGTTTTGCTGTCCTCCAAATTAAATTTGGGATCAGTTGCTGATAGGATTCATATATGTTTGTTTCTGTATATTAAAGACAAGTTAGATTCTAATTAATGTTAGATATTTAACATTTCATAATTGTATAATAATCATGTGATACTCAGTAGATTTTAAAGGGCTTAAGTTTTAATGCTTTGAATTCTAAGAGAAGGAATTTAAAAAGAGAGAAAATAAGTTAGTTGTTGTAGGCGCTAATGCATGGAAAATGAATTATTAAATCTGAAAGATTGAATATAATGTCAAGCATATGACTTTTCAAAGCAATTAAACTGGGCTTTTAATGATATTACTTAGATTTTTCCAGACAAAATGTGTAACAACTCAGCTAATTCTTATAAAATGACTTTGAAATCCCCAAACCCAAATATAATCCCATGGAGTAATTATTTGTGAAAAAGCATTAGTATGTTTTATACCTTAATTATGAAAACTAGTGGAAGAGAGAGGAGAAAAATAATCTTTATTGTGAGTTAAACAGTTTGAAATCGTTTTATTGTTTCAAGAAATTTTCCCCCAGGACAACTTCAGTAGCAAAATCAAAGTCAGGAGCCTAGGTTCCCATAAACAAAGTTTAATTGTATCTTCCTCCCTTTGTCTTCTCTGTTTATTAATTCTCTCACTTGTTTCTAAGAAGTGAGAAGTATACCCCAGGGAGAGTAGAGGTCCATAGTGCTGTTCTAAGTTCTGAGGCAGAGGATCTAATGATAATTATTGTCTTTTTGAAAATGTGAGGTGAAAATTGTCCATGAAACTGTCCTATATTGGGGTATCTATGGAAAACTATGCTCATTCTGTTGGGTCTCCTGAACCTTGCTATTACCATTTTTGTTTGAGTTGGAAGTTCTGTCATCTACATGTAGTGTGGGGCTATTGGAAACATCCTTCTTTGAGTTTCATTCCATGGCACAGAACAGTTCCTTTTTCCTTCTTTTTTTAAAAGCTATTGATGTGTATGTTTTCATATGGTTAGTGACAATATGACAACCCTCAAATTTTGCAAGTTACATGGCTTTCAAAAGTTTTGTCCAAATATTTTTTATTTAATTAACTCATTATTTTTAAGAATTTATTTCTAATGAAAAAAATCATTACTAAACAATAAAGGATTTTAGATTTATACCATGCAAGAAATGACAAATTTACATGTTTAGGCTGCATTGCATATAATCTACAGAATGACTGCTCAGCCTCAGTTTCTTGCATATATTTATCATATGCGTAAACACAAATATCCACACTTTCCTATCTCTGGGTCCCTGGCAGAAAGCAATGGCTAGTGACTTTATATTTACCTATCAAAGAAAATGAATCTGGACATGCTTTAGGGAACATAGAACATGGTGGGGCATTACTAGATAATAGGAGCCAGTATTTTATTTTGTAAGTGCTAGAATTCCCGTTTAATATAGCTTTGCCTATTTTTTACACTGTCCTTGGTTTTGTTTTGATAATTAATAATATAAAGGTGATCCCAAGACAGAAGAAAAAAACATTATACAGTGAGAAGTGAGTTCGCTATCTCAGGACTGTCATTTTTTTCCTCAGATGAAGTCTAGATTTTTGTCACCAGTAAAAGGGAACAGAGATTTTACAGAAAAATTGCCAATTTGGGGCCAACCAGGTGAGGGCAATATTCTTAAGTATAAATAGATGAAAGGATAGAACATTTTTTGAGTGGGACATATCCATGCAAGACTGAACTTCTTACATATTGATTTTTACAGTAAAGAGAAAAATACTAATTTTAAGTAAGTTACTGCATTTTAGAGTATCTTTTTTAGAACAACTTACAAGTGTCTCAAAACGTTCAACCTAAGAGAACACTATTTTCATACTATCCATTCTCGAAGGCATGTCCACAAGTATATTCCCAGTAACAAATGACATATAACATATGGAACAGGGTAGAAACACTTAGGAAGGTGGGAGGAAAGATTATCTCTATGATTTGGACATTATATTTCAATTTTAAGAAATAATAAAAAAGAGCAGGTTTTAATTATAGGATTATAATTTATATTATTCCTGATGAAATTGTGGAATAATGATAACCATGAGAGTCTATATCAGAATAGTGAACTTTAGTCACCATACAATATGGTAAGCACAACAAACAATGGCCAGGAGAAGAATGTCAAATAGAAGAGAGAAAAAATGGAATTAAGATTGACTTAATCAATAGAAATGGATAAAATATTTTGAATTTTTCAAATGGGAACATTGACAGCATATTATCAGATATAAATAATATATTAAAAATTTATAGGTTCTATAATTTCTGTTGGATGGCTGATTATTTTTGTATGTCTTTGTGCATGAGAACATATGTTATAAGATAAAATCTACATAGAGAGAAATGGGATTGTGAGAATAGGAAACAGAGGTGAGGAAATGGATTTTAGAAACGGTCTTACATTGCTATAAGGACCCATTACTATGTTTTCTTTATATCTGAAGAAACATCTTATTCAAAGAATTAAGTCATTTATTTGGGGGGGTATGTATTTAATTAATCCTCCTCACTCCCCAGTTTGAAGGCCATTGGTCCAAGAAACCTACAAGTGCAGGGAACACTGTATTAATAGTAGGCAAGAGCAGATATGCTAATAGCAACAGAAAATATGCTATGAGCCCCTTTACATAATATAAAGTCTGGATTTTGAAAAGTTGAGGCATAGGTTGATAACTCTTCACCAAACTTGTTTTTACTTCTTCCTGGCTACATAGCATTACTATATTTCCATGCCACTGAGTCCTAATCAAAGTGCATCACTTCCAGAGCTGGCCCGTATGAATTTATCATTGATCTTCTGGTTCTTTTCACATTTTTCAGGTGAAAATAGACAAAGCCATATAGGAAGTTGGAGCTAGAAAATAGGAGGTCAATTTGCTGAAATACCATGTTGCAGAAGCCACCCACTGGCCAGAAATGCCTTTATTTGAAAGTTGTTAATGAGAAACACATTTTAACCTTTCAGCCATTTTAACACTAGAGAACCTTTGCTAAAGCAGCTAGTGTTACTCAAACTGTTACAGGGATCTACAAAATAACAGTTCATTTCCCCTCTCTCAAATTCAGAGAATTGAGATATAGATCTATTTCAGTGGGGGTAACTGATATCAGGAGTTTCCAAAGCACTGTTCTACTTCTAAGCACACACAAAAACATCAAGCGGGATTTCCTAGCCTGCAGGGACTAAGGATGATTAATAAGGCTATATGTTATGCATAAATGCACCGACTTATACTGTGCCCTTCAGTCAAATTGCATATTGTATAAGCATGATAAATGAAGTGCACCAGGCCTAGATAAGCTACTTCCTGGCATATATCCAGAAAAGTCTAAAAGAAAAATGGTTTAAGCTGTTTGTAAAGGTATACTTTGATTGGAATGTGGAGCTTCCTGAAGGGGTGATGGAATTCTTACCTCCTCTGAAGCTATGATCTGCAGTGGTGGTCTCCCCTATAAGGATATGGCTATCCAGCCCCTTGAAATATGTTCTAGAAAATAGTAGTCATCACTCTGGCATGAACTTGAAGGTGCTTCTCTGCTCCTATAAGGTTTGGACAGGTAGGCTTTATTAGATTTGCCCAGGTGGTGTCAGTGTCTGGTCTTTCCATAAATTTGAACTTACTATTGACATTTCTAAGTAGAGAGGATACCTGCAAGCAGATACAGATTGCCCTGTTTTACGTTAGAAGCAAATAAAATTTTTTTATTAATATAAACAACTTATGAAGTTTGATTTTGTTTGATTTGGTTTTTAATGATTCCCTGAAATGCTATGATAATTAGAATGGTTAATTAAAAGTTTCTAGTATTTTTTAAAAGTTATCCAAGAAAAATCATTTTGCAGAATACTACTCTAGATAATTATCTAGAATACTATCCTCGATAATTCTAGTGAATAATCGAATGATGCGATTGTTGCTGCTTTGTAGGATTTTAGAATCATGGAAATCATATGCTTTTAGGTACAGAGCTGAATAATTTTATTTTCTATTTCCTAATTTAATTTTTTATTATCTAGGTCTAAATGCTTCTGTCTATTTCATAGCAGTTTGTTTTTAAATGATATGATTCTCCCATTCTTACAAGATATTTGAATTTTTTGGCTTAAATAGAAACTAGTTGACAGTGGATGCTAATTATTTTTGATATTCCAGTTTGTCTAATATTTTTCCATGAAATGGAATGAGTAAACTTGACACAGACACACAAACACATATATGCACACACAGGCACACACACATGTGCACACCCACAGCCCTCAACAGAAAAAAAAACACATACTAGCTGCAAATTACTAGGATTTACCATGGAATAAAAGCTTGAAATGGCACTGCATAATAACTTTCTGCACTCCTATGCAGACTTTTATGCATTTTTCAATCCATTAAATATCACCTTAGAATAAAAGCAAGCGCAATGGAAACTAAATGAGATAGTTGGAGAGAACAACAAAAATAGTAATTTATGCTCCCATACAATAGCAAGCTTGTTCAGAGTTTATTTTTGGTCCTTTGCATTCTATTTAAAATCAAATTCAGTTTGTATATGCATACATGTGTAGGAGTTGGGGATAGAATTAATTATCCCAATCATCCTACACTCACTCCCCTAATATTTCTTATGTTAACGTGCAAATCTGTTATCTTCATTGCTATGATACGACAACACAATTAGAGATCATTAACTTTCTCCTTTATACTCAGCAAATTTTTCAGGCCTCAGATATACATGAACCTCTAATTTATTCCTATTTATCTCACATTCTCATTTACCAAAGTGTCAAAACAACTTTTTATATCATTGCTATTTGTTTTAGTTTCTGCAAGCTGACTGCTAGAGGATGATTATTTCTCCTACATTGTCTCTTCCCCTCATCTTTCTAGTTTTTAAAAAAGAAAGAAAAAACACAATAAAAATCAGGTACTTTGGCCTGTATTATTTATTTTATGTGCAAATAGACTTATTTATATATGCTAAAACACACTGAAGTGGAAGACAAGCTTGCTCTTAATTATGTCTTTTGGATTTTATAGAGGAAAAGTATATGACAGATACTGAGGTATTATATTCATGTGCTTGAATGATTAAGAATATTTAGTGTGCCAAGAACTGCTGCATACCAAAAGTGCTTTTATGGATTAATTTACCTACATTCAGTTAAAGTTTCTTTCAACTGAATGTGCTTGTAGATGTCAAAGTGCATATTTAAGTTTTGTAGTGATGTTAAGTCTGGTGCTACAATTCTAATGTCTATAATAGGTTTTAGTTTACTTCAATTTATTTGTTTTATAGGTTGCCAGAATTTACTTATGAAAGGTACTTTCAGGCAGGAAAATAAAATTATAATCAGGCTGGCACATACCTTTTTGTAAATTATAAAATTATTTTTTAGGAATCTGTATTCTTTTAAATCTTCTGGTTCTCTTTCACTTTCTCACCTATAAGAACCCAAAAACATCCATTGTAGTGTATGGAAAAGCACTTAAGGGAAGTATAGCCACTTTTTGTGTCCCTTGAAAAGAAAATGCTCTTTGGTCTCTCCTTTCAGTCTTCCTTCTCTCCAATCTATTTTGCACAAGATAGCCAAGGTGATCCTTCACAAACACAAATATGAGCATGTCCACCCATGAATAAAAGAATGTACCCACTTGCAATTGTCACTAGCACATTATTTTGCACATAATATATACTCAAAAATAATAAATACTCTGGAAATTGAATGACCTCAGCTTGAAGCCCAGGACACTGTACTATCTCACTTACCAGCATTCATTGACTTTTCAGCTCCATTAATGACTATCACCCAAAGTCCCTAGGTGACCGGAGGCCTCTTCCATAAGATGTAGCAGGAAAAGAGATGAGATCATTGTTTTATCATTTCCCATTATGCTTTGTTTGCTTGTATGTCATTGCTCAGGCCTAGTCATGAGGCTCTGTCCAATTGCACAGGGCAGTGGGGCCAGGAGGTGGAAGTGCTGTCTGTGTGCCTTGAGAGGAGAAAAACCAAATATCAGGAAACACCAGTAATATGTATTATAGAGTCTGATACATAATATGGATTTCATGAAGATTTAATGGATAACAATTAGGATTCATTTGACTGTAAGACATAGACATAAAAACAGTTTGGCAAACAAGAGTAGTTAGCTCATGAGCAAAATCTCAACAAAGGCAGAGGTGCTGCTACATTTTATGTGTTGTAGAAACACGGACTCTCCCAATTTACATGTTCTTTCTACTGATTTAGCATTTGTGTCCTACTCTGGATCTCAGCTTCATGTCTCAGACTGGCCTCTGCCATAGCTGTATAGATAGAGTTGTCAATTTCAATCTCACATCCTTCCATTTTCCAATGAAGTCTCACTGTCTGTTTCAAGTTCAAATGTAGGACATTTGTTCCCAGTTTAGCTGGGAACAACTGTTCCCAGGTTAGCTTCTGGACCTATGTACTAAGTCTTTTAAGTTGGAATAATATGATCAATGCTGTTGGAACGAAGAATGCTTCTTTGGTCCAATCATCATGTCCAGGAGCAGAGATTAAGGATTTTGTGACCTTACTAAATCCTCATTTCCAGAGCTCCTTACCTGGAACGCTGAAGCAGTTTCTACCTTTATGCTATGTGAGACTTGAATATGCAAATGGGCAATGGTCGTATCATAAATCAAAACTGAACCCTGATCTCTGCAGTAGCCAGTCCAAACCACAACCTCTGCAGCAATTGGTCCAAAATGGTTAGGAATTGGTCGAGGACTGCCAACTTCCATAAATTTTGACCTCCAGCTTCCAATTTAGAACCAACCAGAGAAAGCTAATTATGAACCCTAACCAATTGCATAGCATGTCTTGCTTCTAGTTAGCTCATCTTCAGATTCCCCACACCACCAATCTCTAATCAGGGCATTCCAAAAGACTTCTCTCTTTCCCATGATAAAGCTTTCCCATTCCCTGCCTGCCTTTGAGTCTTTGCCATATGGAAGTGATGGTGGCCAACTCCCTTGTTATAGTAAGTTTTGACTAAGCCTTTATTTGTTCTCATTTGGGCAGCCTTTGCTTATTTTCACAACTATAATGGAAACTTGCAGCAACCCTTACACTGAATAGACCTAATTATGTCAAATCTTTACTTATTACCTAAATAAACATCCTTCTGAACAATGTTACCAAAGAGAGGAATTGTACCTGATTTTAGACCATAGGAGGGCTCTTCATTTTTTATCTTAGTTACAGGTGAACAAATTAAAAAGAAAATTAAGACTGTATTTCACATCTTAAGATTTATATGTTAAATATATATTATATATATATATATATATATTTTCCAGTGAAATAGAAATGGAATCTAAGGTTAATACTCTGGCATATTGCTTTGCAAGAAATGCTGCCCTTCATAAAATGCTGCCTAAATAAAATGTACCTTTACTTGTCAAAATTTCTTTTCCTTTATGGAAAATTACTTGTAAAAGAATTACAACAATGCAAATCTCATCTACTTATAGAAAGCATTACAATGTATTAAAATTATTTACATATTAAGGCTTATAATAACAGTTCCAAAATATCCCGTTGATGACTGCTAATTTAAAATAAAGAAAATTAGCAATTACACTGCATGGATATACCTAAAATAGTAAAGATAACTTAGAATCAATATTACTAAGATATCAGTGGGAGGGAGAGTTTATCTAGAGAGGAATAGGGTGCTATTGGAGTTCAGAAACAACACCCAAAAGTGAAGCCCTCAGAAGCAGCCTTAGAAGCAAAACTTTTTCTCTGACCTTCTTCTGCCCTCCTTTCTCCCAGTCCCATTCTCGCCTAAGGCTAGCCATAGAAATAAGAATCTCTCTTCTCCAGGGTGAGTCATAGAAACCAGAACCCCTTTTCTCAAAGTCAATGATAAAACCTAAAAATATTCTGTGTAAAAACTTTCCATAAAGAAATTATCTGATCTACCTTGTTTGACTACAGATCATAAGACCCCTGTACCAGAAAGAATCTTGCCCCATACCCCAAAAGGAAGAATATATACTCAGATATGCCAAGAAGAATCTAGAATCTAGACACACAGGCCTTGGTTGGTTTTCCCACTCAGTCTAGATCACACACTTTTTGTACAATCATAGTTCTACATAACTGTGTATACTTTGTTGGACTTTAGCATAACATTGACAATTTTCCCTGTATCTTTGTTCTTCCCTCTGCAGACTCCCTTGCATGCATGTTAAATAAATTTGTATGCTGTTTCTCCAATTAACCTGCATTTTGAGAGTTACTTTTTCAGAGAACCTTCAGAGAGCCATACCCTGTGCCCCAACAATGCCTTGTCTGCAGCCTCTTATAATCACCACAGCTCTGCAAAGTCTGTAAAAGTGGGATGAAACATCTAACCAGCATCTCAGGCTCTTTAAACACTTATACATGAACATTATGAAAATGTCTTAATCCTAAGCATATTAATATGTTCTTTGGAATGTTTGTAAATGTCTTTGCTGGAACAAAGCCTAGGCATAATATCTTATGGATGTGTTTTTCTTACTGGGTTATCCCTTCAATCCTATCATATGATGAAAAAAGACTCATTTCACAAGCAAATCCCTTTGAAGATTTTGCATGATTGTCCTTTTCTTTAAAGTGGGATTGCATTTTTAAGCTGCAAAGTATAGAAAAGATAGAGAAATTAAGTCATTTATTAAAAACAAAGTTATCTGAGCTTTCAGAAGGACATCATCATCCTTGGTCTATGGAACTTCTATTAGTGTTGATGTCTATGTGCTCCTCAGCTTCCAAACCCATAGACTTTCTCTTCTGAAGTTATTATTGAGAGACCCATGAGACTGAATCCAGTTACTCTAGTAATGGATTCTTCACTGTCATGTTTAGTTTATAATATACAGCCAGAGATTGATATAACTATCTTTTAATGTGACTAGCTACATATATATTTATCTTAGAATTAAAATTCAGTGTTGAAATGATTGTCATAGGGACATTTTAAAACAGATTAAATTGAATTTATAAGTGATTCAAAAATGAATTTAAAATGGATAGGGAGATATCACTTTACAGAAAATAAAACTGATTTGGTTAATGTACCATTTAGACTTCTAATCTTAATCTGAGGTCTGCTAAACTCTGAGATTACAGGAAGACCTTCTGAGGAGTATTTTGGCCAGGCACAAAATTTTAATGAACAAGTTTAAGGTGTATCATTTCAATAACTCTTTCATAATTTTTGCTGTTCCTTTTTAAAATCTTCCTTTTCAAAAAAATCCTTCTCCCACACTACTACTTCTTCTTCTTCTTCTTCTCCTTCTCCTTCTCCTTCTCCTTCTCCTTCTCCTTCTCCTTCTCCTTCTCCTTCTCCTTCTCCTTCTCCTTCTCCTTCTCCTTCTTCTTCTTCTTCTTCTTCTTCTTCTTCTTCTTCTTCTTCTTCCTCTTCCTCCTCCTCCTCCTCCTCCTCCTCCTCCTCCTCTTCCTCCTCCTCCTTCTTTCTTTTGTTAAGGGAAAAACATTTCTCAACCTTTTCAAATTTTATTTGAGTGCTTTGTCCCTGGGTACTGAAATCTCCAGTATGCAAAACAAAGGGGCAATTAAAAAATAAATGATACTAATAATGGGATAAGAAAATCTTGCAAATGACTTTTTTAGACTTTTAATTTCTTTCAAAAAAATAGAGAAATACCTAGTTGAGTTGTTAGCAGACACCTGATCATAAATCAGTTTTTATGGTGAATAGGTGTAATTTTTGTCATAATCCTGCAAAGTAGTTCAAACAATTGAGTGACATTGCTATATATATATATATATATATATATATATATATATATATAGAGAGAGAGAGAGAGAGAGAGAGAGAGAGAGCAGGGAATATATATAGATATAGAATATCTAGATATTCTAGATATAGAATATTCTAGATATAGAATATATATAATATATATATTCTAGATATAGAATATTCTAGATATAGAATATATATATTATATATATATTCTAGATATAGAATATATATATATATATATATAGAAGGGAATATATATATATATTCCCTTCCACTCTTATATACTTATTTCTGAGAACAATATTTTTCAGTGCTTAGAAGTGTAAAAATGATTATACAGGAATAGGAATGATGTGGACCCTGCCACATTCTAACAATAAGTGAGACTCGTCTATGAAGATGTGAATTTACAGGCAAAACATTAGGGGATGAATTAAAAATTAATTTTGAAAATAGTTACATTGCAAAATCTGTCACATGTTTATGTTTTAATCCAATATTTAATGAATAATATTAAAATAACTCAGTTCAAAAGAAAGAAAACACAAAGCTGCATAGCAACATAAATTTTAATTTTAAATTCATTTTTTTAGTCATATAATTGTAAACTAAAAATAAAATCCTAAGCTCCCTGCTGACTGAATAGATCCCTCCTCTTGGCCAGAGGGACTCCAGCAAATCCTTAATACCTGGCTGTGATGGGAAGAGAGGTCTGACATACCTCCTTATACACCCTCCCTTTGGAGTTTAGATACAATGTTTGGCTGGCATTAACGTTAAAACAAAGATGATGAGACTGACAAAATAGACTTCTTGTGACAAGAAGATACGAAATTATTAACAAGATCTAAGGCATACAAGGCAAAAGTTAAATCATGCCTGCAGATCATCAATTTGCTTACCACATCACTTTGAGCATATTACAGCTTGTTCACTAATTAACAGACCACTTTATCTTAAGCATTCCTCTCTACTGACTCCCAGTCATTAGACAAAGCTGTATTTCTTTAACCAATTACAAAGCAAAGAATCTTTGAACCAACCTGTAACTTGTAAGCCTCCACTTCAAGATGGCCCCCTTTTGGGGGCCAAGCCAATGTATCCCTTTCATGTATTGATTTATGATTTATACCCTCAATTCCTGCTTCCTTAAAATTTATTAAACCTAATTGTAACCCAACTGCCTCAGGAATGACTTACTTAAAGCTTCTGGAGTGTGGCTCCCTGGCCTATGGTCAAATATATTTAGCTCAGAATAAACCTCATTAAATTACTTTATAGAGGTTTTTTTAGTTGTTTGTTTTGTTTTTCTTCCATTAACATGATCAATAAATGATCTTTAAGCATTAAGGCAATAAATTTTATTGGTAAACATTCTGTAGGGAAAATGGAAATAAAACTCATATTAAGAAAAGATTTCAGTGTAAAATTTCTGACTGTAAAAGGAGTGCTTGTTTCTGCCTCTTTTGGGGAGGGGGCAGAGCAGGATCTCACTGTGTTGCCCAGGCTGGAGTGGAAGTCACATCATCATAGCTCACTGCAGCCTCAAAATCCTGAGCTCAAGCAATCCTCCTGCCTTGGCCTCCTGAGTAGCAGGGACTACACGAGTAGACTACAATGCCTGGCTACATTTTAATTTTTTTTTTTTTTTTAGAGATGGGGTCTTGCTGTGTTGCCCAGGCTGATCTCAAACTGTCAGCCTCAAGGGAGCCTTTCACTTTGGCCTCCTAAAATGCTGGGATTATAGGCCCGAGAGACCATGACTGGCTTCCAACTTGCCTTCTTTTAATGAATATAAACTAGGTGCGATTTCTACATTCCTTTAGAAATATTTAAAAGTGTTATAACAGTATTATTTTAAAAATTCAACATTTTTAATATACTGGAAATTATATCAATTACAACTACTTAAACTCATAATAAATATAATTTAGCTGCCAAGAAAAATATATGTGAAGGGATCATACATATTAAAAATTATCTTAGCAGGAAGAGTGAAAAAAATGTTTGAAAATGATTTTCCTATCTAAGTAGGTAAGGGAAGACTTTCTCTATTGCCAACAGAAAAGACCCTTTCCCCCTTCCTTTTTCTTAGAGTACTTTTTTCTTGAGAAAATGTGTGTTTGTGTATAAATCCTTTCTCTGTCCCTTTGATATACATGTGAGCATTTTTAAAACCTAAGTGAGCCTACTGCCAGAGTTATAACCTCAAAATGTGTTTTTCTTAATGACCTTGGCGTCATGTTTTTCAAATACAAACATCAGAAAGCATATCACCCCTCATTTCCCTGTAATTGTGAGACTGAGAGTTTAGCCAGCCACTTTGCTAGAAGTTTTTTTTTTTTTTCTTTTTTTGATAAAGGCAACTAAAACTAGGTCAGATGGGTACTCTAATTATCACATGAATTTAGGATGAACTATTAAAGAATGTATAGCAAATGAACTGTCAGGTCCTCTTCTATGAGGGCAAGTTATCATTAATCTTGAGAATGTGCAGGTAATGTATTATATCTGCTTGGTTATGTAAAAAGATGGAGTTTCCTTCTGTCTTACAATCTCATTAGTAGATTGCCTGTGATACACATCACAATGTTGTTAAATCTCTATTCAGCAATAAAACTATAATAAAATGTAGAAACGTTTTCTTTCTTTTCTACATTTGCAGAGAGAATTTTCTGAGTTGTTAAGGAAGTTTATTTTTAATTTTTCCCCTAATACCTACAAAATGTAGAGATCTTTGTACATGAATTAAATAGTGCACAGGTGAATTCAGAAGGAAGATGAGGAAATTATTGCCTTATTATAGCTGGCTGAATGGTTTGATTTCTTTGAAACTTTTAAGAGAACATCTTGAAAGTGAAAATTTGAAAAGGATGTCTTTAAGTTTCCTAAGCTCAGTCTCTGAATGTCTAAGAAATTAAAATACTTCCTGCAGGAGAGACAAATAGTTATTTGCACTGCTAAAGCCCTGATATGTAGAGCTCTCCCCACGACCATTATCCCAAATCTAGGTATGTTACCTGAGATGCAAATTAATGTATGTGTCAGATAGGCAGTGGGGAAGGCTTTTGATCTGGTGAAGGAAGTAATTCATTATTAGAAATTTAGATCATTTTGCAAGAATAACTCTCTAACAACAAATGTCTTTAGAGGAATCATTTGGAATTTGGATAGTGCATACTATTAATAAACAGGAGATTGTGATATTATCACAACTGCTAGGAAAGTTAAAAAATACACCATTGAGGCCAGTTGCTGTGATTTAATGTCTAAGTAGATCACAGGAAGGTTTTAGACAAATAAACTGAAGAGCAGTGAAGGTTAGATTCCTGAATAGTTAAAAGAAGTTTGGTGAAAATATCCCTGTGCTGACACATAGATTAGAAGATGTTTTGTAGGGAGGATACAGATCAGTGCCTATGTAAACACTCTTCTAGTCCCCCTCTTAAGGGATACTGAGATAAAAGGCTTTTTTTTTTCTTTGTTTTTTTTTAACAGGAAGTACACACTAGAGAAAGACTATGGCAGGGTAATTGATCAAGTAATTAACTATGGCTGTTTTCTCCACCTGCAGAGAATGAGGTGATATTTGATTGAGAATTGATATTATCTCCTCCTTCTGAGAAGGTAGCCAGGGATTTGTGTCTTGGAGATGGGAGCACAATTTGCCATAGGAAAGTAACCTCAAAAAAGACTTTTGTAAACAATCAGGATAATATAGTTTTAGAGCTAGCTTTGGGGTGAGGATATGGGTGTAGTTTGAAAAGGCTAAAGGAGCTGAGAGGGTAAATTCGGAGCATGGGGGGAATGGTTCATCATAGATTAGTATAGATCTTTTCCCACTACTCTGCTTAGCACCTCAAAGGCAGCATGATCTCCGAACAGGCTGGCTGTGGAAACTTGCCAATAGAGCATCAACTGGTGAGGCCTTGGCTGCTACAAAGCAGTGTGAGAACTGTAGCAATAACTGAGCATACATACGCCTTGAATTCTGAATGTGTTTTCTTTTCAATGGATCATGAAGGCTGTGTGATAGCATCAGGATTGACAGCAATAGATTAAAAACACTGTGTTTTTTCCTCCATTTTACTGAATTACAAAACTTCTGGGGTTTTTATAATTTTGAGGGAAGGAGAGAGGACATTAAATGAACAGAGATCTAATTTCTTCCTAAAATAATTATAGTGGAGCCACATTTAATTATATTTAGAAGAAAAAAACTAATGCAGCATTTTTTTTTTTTTTTTTTGCATTTGATTATTGTGAAGAAACTGAGTAACTCTTAATGTTAGTGGTGCCAGCTGTTCCAGATACCTGGGAGATTGGGAAATTTGCTCAGTATTGATGGTTGCATATGCATTTACTTTATCACTACTATTAATGAATCATTGTGATGGTTGTCAAATGATGAAAACCACCAATTGGAGTTGCAGGGGGAAATATCCAAATATCATCACTGCAGATATTTTCTTCCACAGATATTTTCTCTAAGGATCCTCCTCCCTTGAAAACCTCATTTGCTTCCACAAGTGCTTAGGGCAGTGGTTTTATTTTGACATGCCTTCTTTGTTGCTTTTTGCACCAAAATCTTTTGAAAGATGTCTGAGCTGAGATTGTAAAATTTTGTATTTTCTTAATAGAAATATCCCCCTTTATGGGATTTTAAGTATCTTTTTAAACAAAAAATGAAAAGTATTTTTCTATAGATCTATATTTCTAACAATTATCTCTTTGACTGAGAACATGTGAATGAAATGTGCTCTTCCTGTGTTTATTCTTTCTTAATATAGCTGTCTGGAAAGACAGACTGTGATTTTCAGGAAGTGAACAATTGGATATTGATTTATACCTCTGTTATATCACTATAGTAGACTGAAGAAAGCAATGTGGCATAGTACAAAAGCTGTGGACTTTGGATATAAACAGTATAAGATTTGAATCCTGATTCAACTTCTTTTAACCATTTTCTTTAGATTATTTGGTTAATTGCTATATAATTGAAACTTCATAATTTAAAATGAGATATTAAATATCAGTAATTTGTAAAGAATAGTTAAAATAATTTATGTATATATATTCTGGCAATAAGTCTGGGAATCAATATTCAAATGTGAGAGTTCTAAAAATTTGCTTATTTTACAATCATAATAGATTGATAGAAAGTAAATTCTTCCAAATAATAAGAAATGGTATAAGGGAAAATAGCTTAGAAAATTCATAACATTTGTCATCTTCCTTTCCTTATATAATTCTTTGTCTTTTTTAAATAACTGGGATTCCTTCATATTATTTTTGAATCTAACATTTTGATATTCTTCATCACAGACATCAATTTATTCTTTTAAAAAATTATTGATATGTAATAATGGTGTATATTTATAGGGTACATATAGTATTTTTATACATATATACCAAGTGTAATAATCAAATAAGGGTGTTTAGGATATCCATTACCTCAAATATTTGTCATTTCTTTGTATTGGGAACATTCCAGATCTTCTCTCTTCTAGCTAATTTGAAATATACAATATATTATTTTTAACTATCATCATCCTACTGTGCTATCAAACACTAGAACTTATTCCTTCTATGTAAGTGTATATTTGTAGCCATTAATGAAGTTCTCTTCATCCCCTGCCACCCTTCTCAGCCTCTGGCAACTATCATTTTATCCTCTACTTCCATTAGGCCAATTTTTAGCCCTCACATGTGGGTGAGAACTTGTGATATTTGTCTTTATATGCATGTTTGATTTCACTTAACATAATGACCTCCAGTTCCATTCATGTTGCTGCAAATGACAACATTTCATTCTTTATCTTGGCTAAATAGTATTCACTGGTGAATATATACCACATTTTCTTTATTCGTTCATCTGGTGATGAACACTTAAGTTGATTCCTTGGCATGGATATTGTGAATAGTGCTGCAATAAACATAGGGGCACAGGTATCTCTTTAATATATTGATTTCATTTTTTCCTTGGATAAATACCCAGCAGTGAGATTGCTGGATTGTCTGATACTTCTATTTTTAGTTTTTTAAGAAACGTCCATACTGTTTTCAATAATAGCTGTGCTAATTTATAATCCAAGCAACAGTGTATAAGAATTCCCTTTTCTCTGAATTCTCAACATTTATCATTTTTTGTCTTTTTGATAATTACTATTTTAAATGAAGATGGTATCTCATCACCTTGTGAGTTTGCTTTACATTTCCCTGATGATTAGTGATGTTGAACATTTTTTCACGAACCTATTGGCCATTTGTACATCTTCTTTTGAGAAATGCCTATTCAGATTCTTTGCCTATTTTCTAATGGGATTCTTTGTTTTTTGTTGTTGTCTGTGTTCCTTGTATGTTCTGGATATTATACCCTTGTCAGATTAATAATTTGCAAATATTTTTTCCAATCTACAGATTGTCTTTTCACTCTGTTCTTTTTTATATTTTTTGTTTTTCTTTTTTTTGTGTGTGTATGATGCAGAAGCCTTTTAGTTTAATGTGGTATCATTTGTCTATTTTTGTTTTTGCTATCTATGCTTTTGAGGTTTTAACCATAAAATCACTGCCTAAACCAATGTACTGAGGTATTTCACCTATGTTTTCTTCTAATACTTTCACAGTTTTGGTTTTTTGTTTAAATATTTGATTTATTATAAGCTGATTTTGGTGTAGGATAAGAGATAGAGGTCTAGTTTTACTCTTCTGTATATGGATAGCCAGCTTGCCCAGATCCTTTATTAAAGAGCATGTTCTTTCCCCGGTCAATGTTCTTTAAGCCTTTGTTAAAAATCAATTGGCTGCAAATATATAGATTTATCTTTGGGTTCTCTATAATGCTGCATTGGTCTATGTGTCTGATTTTATGCCAGTACAATGCTGTTTTGGTTACTATAACTTTGTAGTATATTTTTGAAGTCTGATAGTATGATGCCTCTATTTTTATTCTTTTTGCTCAGTATTTCTTTGGCTACATGGAGTTTTTTGTGGTTCCATATAAATTTAGGGTTTTTTTTTCTATTTTTGCGGAGAATGTCACTGGTATTTTGATAGGGGTTGCATTGAATCTGCAGATTGCTTTAGGTAGTATGGTCATTTTACACAATATTCTTCCAGTTCATTAGCATAGATGTCTGTTCATTTGATTTTGTCCTCTTCAATTTCTTTCATCATTGTTTTACAATTTTCATTTTAGAGGGTTTTCACCTCTTTGGTTAAATTTATTGCAAGTTATTTTTTGTTTTTGACTATTTTAAATGGGATTGCTTTCTTGATTTGTTTTTTTTTAGCTAGTTTGTTATGGGTGTATAAAAGTGTTACTGACTTTTTTATTGATTTTTATCCTGCAACTTTGCTGAATTTGTTTATCAGTTTTAAGAGGTTTTGATGGAGTCTTTAGTTTTTTTTGTTTGTTTGTTTGTTTGTTTTTTCCTGTATAAAGGCATGCCATCTACAAAGAGGGACAATTTGATTACCTCTTTTCTGATTTGGAATTTCTTTTTCTTGCCTAATTGCTCTGGATAAGACTTCAAATTATATGCTAAATAAGAGTGGTACAATTTGTCTTGTTACAGTTCTTACAGGAAAGATTTTCAGCTTTTTCTTTTTCAGTATAACATTGGTCGTGGGTATGTCATATATAGCCTTTATTATGTTGAGGTGTTTTTCTTCTATGTTTAACATTTTGAGATTTTTTTTATCATGAAGAGATGTTGAATTTTATAAAATGATTTTTTTGTATCTATTGGGAAGGTAATATGGTTTTAGTTCTTTATTCTGTTGATATGATATATCCTGATGCATATTTTGAACCATCCTTGTATTACTAGGATAAATCCAACTTGGTCATGGGGTATTACTTTTTTGATGTGTTATTGAATTCATTTTTCTAATTAATCTCTGAAGATGTATTTTTCTTGGATAAGAAAACACCAGTTAAATTTCTAATTCTGCTTTATAGTATAGGTCTCCTCTATTTTAGAAGTCATGTTTACAAACTTATTTTCTTTGAATTTGTGTAGATTAAATACTCCCAGATATTAGAGACAAATAAAATGATCCAACAGAAAGGGTGCTGCTACCTTACACTTGTAATAGTAGCCTTTGAAATAGTGGTCTGGAAATTTTTATATGCACCTACTTTGAGTAAATAGATTATAAGAATAGGTGTTAATTTGGGATGTAAACATCCTTATTGCTCCACAGTAGCAGTTTCTCTACTTTGGGGAATAGGCAACTTTCAACTACAGAGTGTGCATTTAATTGTATATACTTTACCAATATCTCTTTGAACCTGATAATGATTCTCAGTGAGAAGTTGTCAATGCTTTTGTAGATGCTGCTTAAGGGTCAACTCCAAACAGAGGAGAGAAATTGATGTACTATTGTTAAGCTATGGTCACAAATGTTGACTTTTGGTCTGAATAAAATTTAAATTTTGTACATCCATGATTATAAAGATATAGGAGAATAAGTGGCATTTTAGATACATAGATAATTCACTACATATAAATTATTATGTAGTAAATTAAAAATTAAAAATCAAGTTTAACTTGATACAAAACCAGGTGCTGCCTCTTACATTGTATAACACAATTTTGGATTAAATTATATTAAAATTGTCAGCATCATGACTTCAGAAATTGTCATCACATGCATATACTACATTGTATCTTGAGTTATATATTAGATGGAAGCTATGGCCTAGCAGATGTAAGATGTGAGAGAAATGTGAACACTGAACAAATGAATAATTTAGCAAGATCAACTCTAATAAAACTTTTTATTTTATCTTATATTACATATCAAAGTCATAGACTGGCTATCCAGTTGCCAGTTTGTTTTACTCTATAAAACTTTGTGTTAAATTATTTGTTGGCAAGTACGCCTTCATTACTACATGATGATATCTCTGAAATTAGAAATTAAACATTTCAAGTCAGAACTTTAACCTAATAATCAACATATTTGTTATGCTTATTTCAATGCCTGCAACTCAAACTCATTTGCCTTTTCAACAATATTTCTAAATGCATACACCATACTTGGCTCTCCATTAGGCATTCAGATTTCAAAGATAAAATTATACTCTGCTTTCAAGGAACCTACATTCTTGTGGGCAGACACTCTTTTTTAATGATTAAGTATAGAGGTTTTTTGAACCCAAATCTTAAGGCAGACATTCTTATAATGAGTTTGTGAACTACCATGAGGGCATGGTTGTCATAGGAAATAATATACTGAGGTCTTTATGCAAGAAGCCAGGGTAATCTCTCCAATTGTGAGTTAGATACTGTATCTCCCTGATTTAAGCCCTTTTGATTGCTTCTACCACTTATGGCAAACAATTATCTCTGACCCTCATTCATTAATGCATTATTCATTTAGCAAGCATTGCAAGCTCTGTTATGCCCCAGGAAATATTACTAACAATAAACAAGGTTAATAAATTGTCCCTAATCTCCAGAAAATAATGGGACACTGGGCAGAAAATAAGCAAATAAGCAAATATTTAAATAAGAAAATAAACACACTTTGAAACATAATTGCATATAAATATTATGAACACATTCAATATATACACATAGAAATTGATTTTTATATTTTATGCATACATAATAAGATGGTGTTAAGTGCTCTAAAGAAAACAAAAGTTGGTAGGTAAGAACATTGTCAGGAGAGAGAGTTGTCAGTGTGGCTATTCTGGAGAGGAAAACTGGAAAGACCTTTCTGAGAAAGCATCATTTAAGGTAAGATGTGATCCCAACATTCAGACTTCTAGAAGAATATTGTTTCATATAGTGTAAATGGTTTCATATAACCAAAGCAAAATCCTTAGCAGAGAATAGGCTTGAGAAATGCCAAGAATATATGAACATTCAGTTTGCTTTAAAAGGCAGTGCCCATGGAGTGCAGTGGCCTAAGATGAAATCAGAGACTTTATGTATTTGTTTACATACTTTTCCTTTGGAATGGGAGCTTCATATAAGAAAGAATTTTGCTTTTCTCATTTACTGATTGTGACAGCTAGGACATAATAAAAATATGCACATTATAAAAAATAAATAAACCTTAACTGTTAGAATGAATGAATGGATTTTAGTTGGGGGCAGTTAAATTTTCCAACTTGTTAAAAATAAACCAAAAAAAACTTTAGAATTAATTTTTATTTTTGAATAGTATTGGACTTGTGTTCCCTAAGCGACAATATTTCATCTCATGAAAGTCTTCCTGAAAATAAACAAAAATATTTCACAATAAAATTAATAATGAAAATCAACATTTTACTAAAGCCATAAAAAATTATATGTAGTATTAGAATCATAAACAAAATGATAGACTATTTTAAAAAGTCATATAATAACTAGATAAAGATTCAGAAAAGGAAGAGGCCCATCCCCAATTATCTTCTTCTGGAAAAGAGACAATATATATAATATCTAAGAAATATAGGGGAATGGGTAAATTCACACCTAATGGGTGCAGTGCACACTGTCTAGAGGATGGGCATGCTGTAGCTCTGACTTGGGTGGTGCAAAGGCAATTATGTATCTAAAGCGTTTGTACCCCAGTAATATTCTGAAATTTAAAAAAAAAAGTAAAAACGAAACAATTTTTAAAAATGAGGGACATATTTTAACAGACACTTCACAAACTAAAAAACAAACAATAAAAAAGAAATATCTAGTTATTATTTCTTATAGTCCTATATTTAGCAATCAATAAATACCACTTTAGCCAGCATTTAATACACCTCTATCCAAATAAAACTCTAAATTGCTAAGGTTGAAAACTATATAAAACTATATCTAAATTTTTCATTACTATAAAAAGTAAATTTTAATTTAGGAAATATTATTAATGAAAAATAATAAACACATTGGGAAGCAATTTGCTTGAATCATATACAACTTTAAGATTGCTACTTTGGGCCGGGCGTGGTGGCTCACGCCTGTAATCCTAGCACTCTGGGAGGCCGAGGTGGGCGGATTGCTCAAGGTCAGGAGTTCAAAACCGGCCTGAGCGAGACCCCA
>VSMD01094294.1:0-12380 GCA_008750895.1 Mirza zaza
AGTATAGTCATACTAATGGGGGATACATTCCAAGACCCCCAGTAGATACCTGGAACCACAGAGAGCACCAAACCCTATAAATACTATGCTTTATATGGTGTATACTGAAACTGTGAAAAGTGAAATCGTAGGTAACAGGAACTACTATAATTCCTTTAGACCTGTCCTCCAAGGCACTAATTTCCACTCAGCTGTGTCTAATTCATTTAACTCATCTGCTTCCTCTTTTAAATTGAAGTATAACTTACATAGAGAAAAGTGTAGAAATCATAGGGTTACAGTTTGACGAATGTTCACAAAGTGAACATAATACATGATCACAGCTCTGGTGAATGAACAGAACGTGGCCAGCACCCCAGAAACCCACTCAGCCCCTTCCTAACACCACCCACCCTCTCCACAGAAACCACTCTCCTGACTCCCAACACCACAGATGGTTTTTCCTGTTTCAACTTTACATAAGTGGAATATCACAAAATGCACTCTTTGGGGCCTGACTTCTTTTATTTGAATCTTGACGTTTTCGAGATTCACCAACACTGTGTGTTATCTACCCCTAAAAGTTTCATTTAGTTCTTAAAACATACTAAACATGCTTGGTTTTGTACTCTGTTTCTGTATGTTCAAATATCTGCAGACTTCGAAGGTCTTCGTCTCATGGTGATTTGTTTCCTTGTGATTTTGGGATCTCTGGCTTGTGAAGCCAAATTCTCTGGCCCTTTGTATGAAGACATTGTTTGAGGGCTAGTTTTTTGGGCATTGCTCTAGAGAAAATTTGCATTTGCTCCTGCCAGTCTTTCTGATTAGTTACCAATAAGGAACCACTTTAAAGTAAATAGTTGGCTTAAGTATTTTTTGTGTGTGTGTGTGTGTGCCGTCCACATAGGTATGGTGAATGGATTCTGCCTCCAAACCCAAGTTGGGTTTGTGAGCAGAAGTTAACAGGATGGAACTGAACTGGCAAAAAGTCCTGTGGTCTTTCCTCCGTGGGATGGTGATTTTTTTTCCCGATAACATCTTTATCGAGATATGGGATGATGTTTTCTTTAATCCTAATTCACTTCCCAAGGGGGTCACCTTTCTGACTTTATGCAGAGGGTCCCAACATAAACAGCCACCATGCTTAGGCCCAAGCCCTGTCATCACCCCTCCGTACACCAGAGACCCTTGAAAACAAAAGCTTAATCCACCAGGTGTTAGCAGCTGCTCCCCGAGCACACACTAGTTCCAGCTCACTTACTTTCTGCTTTTGAGTTTTCTCATTGTTTCTGGTCTCCAAGGATTACACTTGCTTTTCCTGCCAGCTCACCCATGCATTAAAAAAAATAGCTTTCTTAAGAAATATTTTATCCAACATCGGTGTGTGTGTACGTGTGTGCGCGCGCGCGCTATTTAGGGAAGGCTTTTCCCAAGCGTCTATTCTGCTACCATGCTAGACCAGGTAAGCGAGCTTTTTATGTGCAGTGTCTCATTTCATCCTGGAAACAAACACCTAAGACCTGTAACCAGGAGTATCTCCATTTTACAGATGAGGAAACCGAGACTCAGAGAGGATAAACAACACGTCCTATGCTGCCCAACTGTCCGTGGCAGAGGCAGATTTAGACGCAGCCCATGGCAGTAGCTGTGACACTTGCTGACGTTGGTGTCCTGGATGGCTTAGTTTTCACTCCAGGTCTCTGGGCCAGTAGAGCAATCACATTATTGAGGGGAACTGGTCGGTTGCCAAGGATGGTGCCTGCAGTGCAAAGCGGTGCCAGCCTTTGGCTCTAGCACCCTGGCTGGATGGAGAATTAGACAGTCTTGTTGGCTCCTTTTGGAAGTGGAGATGACCACATGGAAAAAAGTGGCATTTGCTGAATTGAGTATTTTCAGATATCATAAGTGTTCCAGCTCAGACTTAGGAAACAACCCAGTGGAGGAAAATGGACCATTTCTGGCCATTAGGCTATTACAAAGGGAGGTTCTTTGAGTGCAGCTGCATAACCAGGCTTCCGGAGTCACCCATAGTGACACTGTTCCCATAGTGTCCCTCCCCTCCCCTGAGTGTCCTGTGTCTCTCTTTTCTCTCCCAGCCCCACTTCCAACCTAGTCTGGTCCTGCAGGCCCTGGGGTGCAGCCCCCTCTGGACTTCTCCTGGCCTAGGATCTAGACTGGAGGGGTTGCAGTCCCGGGTGGGCAGAGACTGGGGAGGAGTACCTGGGCACCTTCATCTCCTCTGCATCTGTCCCGGTTGCTGGGAAGCGGTGTGCCAGCCTCTCCGTTCCCTGAGCTGCTGCCTTTTCCTCCAAGGGCTGGTTGTTTGCACATTGGTTAGAAAAGAGGTTCAAAGTGGGAAGCACAGAAACCAACCCCTGTTGAGTGTTTGCTGTGCGCGAGGCACTTGTTTCACGGTAATGAGACAGGAGTTCCTTTATTTTGATACACTTTTTCTTTTTCTGAATGCCATTAGCATTTACTTTCATCTTACATCCCTTTTCATTGTGGCGCGTTTGGAGACAGTGACTTGGGACAGGCGGTGTAGCCTGCTGGGTCAGAGCACGGGCTGTGGGGTCAGCCGTGACGAGGTTCAAGTCCCAGGTTTACGGCTTTCTACCTGCGTGACTCTGAGTCGCTCTGAGTATTGGTTTCTGCACCTGCAAAGTGGGAATCCAAACACTAGCTTCTTCAGGTAGCTTTCTGGGGACAGCAGACCCTGGTGGCCCTGGCCTGCCTGGAGGTCGCCTGCAGTAAGTTCCCACGCTCACCAGTGGCTTCGCAGTTCAGACTCTGCCTAAGAATGATGTTCTCAAGAGCTGTAAGAAGAATAGTTCAGAAAGCCACAGCCCCAAGAAAGACCCTCGCCCAGGAGGCATGGGAGATGGTGGGTAGATGCCGCAGCTTCTTTGCTTTCAGTGTGACCCTTCCATCCCTTCCTCTGCAGCCTCTCGGAGTGTCCCCAGCAAGCTCCCAGCTGCCGGCGCTGGCAACCTGCTCAGTGATGCACCCTGCAGAGACTTGCATTCTTTTCTCACTTCTCTGTCCTCCCACTGTGCTTCCCAAGGTCACCTTCCAAATCGGCACCTGCACCTAGACTAGGTCTGCATTGTCTCGGTCTGCATTGTCGCGGGTGGGCCCAACCTCAGGTGGGCGGTGAAATGAGGTGATGCCGAGCACTGGGCTCGGCGTGTGTCCGCCCCCAGTACCTGCTCTGTTTGGTTTGCTTCCCACCGCACATTGCCTTGGGGAAGCTCCAAGCTCTGTTCTAGAAGTCATTTTGTTGCTTGGGGATAATGCAACCCTGGGCTTATTGGGGGAAAGGATGCGGTATTGGAATCACACTGCTCACTGTTTTTAAATTGCAGCATCCTTTGTCTGGTGACATCATCCTGTGTGCCACGATGAAGCTGCCAGCTGGTTGGCGCTGCCCTCTTGACCCGCAGGTCTTGCTATGTGAAATGGCAAAGGCTTTTAACAAGTTTTCCAACAAAGCATTGAACCCTGCAGCCAGTGTCCCCATGCCCCTAGATGGCAAGCTTTGGCGGGCAAGGGTGAGTGGGACCCTTTGCTTCCCATCCACAGCCATCTGATCCGGGCAGCGGCGCTGGGGCCTGCCCCTGCATGGACAGACATGGTCCTAGCTCAGTGAGCCGTGCGCAGGACGCTTGGCATTGATCTTCGGCTGGACAGCAGAAGTCTGCTCTGCATAGCTGGGGCTTGGTACCAGGTGGCCTTGTCCCCTTCCCTGTGATTGGCCACCAGCTGCTATTCATCATGCTCTCACGCCATGCTAAGTGAGCCACAATCCACAACAGCCTTGACAACTGGGTTTTCTTACCACTCCCATTTTGCAGAGGAGGACGCAGAGGCTCAGAGTGGGAGGGTGGCTTGTCCTAGTTCACCTGCTGGTAGGTGGAGACACTGATTGGCACCAGGATGGCTCTGAGGCAAGGGAGGTGCTAGGAGCCTCAGAGGAGGGGCTCTGGGAGGGTGGCGCTGAGCAGGGGCTTCCTGGCGGGCCAGGCTCCCTTGGGGAGAGGCAGCCGGGCTCTCAGGAGCATGACTTTCAGGGCAGTGGCAGCTGGAGGGGCTCCTAGGGGAGAGTGAGGCAGGGAGGCCAACACAGGGGCGTCATGCCCGCTTCCTGCAAGGGTATTTCCTTCAAAGCTGGGAGAGGGGAAAGGAGGGGGCCTCCAAGGTCGCAGGAATCTGTTCCCAGCTGTGGGAGCTGTGCCTGGAGCTGGGATTTACTGTACTCTGAGTAGGGAGGGTGTGGAGGGAAGGGGCATTCCAGGTCTCAAAGGCATCGATCATCATGGGACCACCCCTGCTCCCCCATGCTGGGGCCGTGGAGCCGGTCTGCGGAACCAGAGACAATGACCTGGGACCAGATCACACCAGCATCCGCCTCTCATGGGGACAGGTCTTGATCATGGTGTCTTCAGAGTGAGTAGGAAAATGCTGAGCTCTTCCTCCAGGATAAGAAATCCATCAGCAGTATGCCACTTCATGGTTGGCATGTCTTCCTCCCCTTCCTCCTAACAGTTTATGAGCACTTACTGTGTACCGGAGGCTACCCTAATGCTCAGCTTGTATCACCCCATTTTACAGCTCAGAGCCTCCTTGTGAGGTTGGATCAGGCTGCTGGCCGCGTGCACCTGAGCATGAATGAGAACAGGTGCTCCCTCCTGGGAGGGGGCTGCCCAGCCATGTTACTGGTTTGCCAGGTGGATAGGGTGGCTCTCAGCCCCCGCTGGCCTCCTCGGTCGGGCACCTTTGGGTGGCCCACGAATCGCACAACTACGGTGAGCCTGGATACCAGCTGTCGTGAGTCCCATTGTGCAGATGCATAAAGTAAGACAAAGGCGGTGCTTGCTTGGGTCACACAGCTAGGAAGTGGCTGAGGCAGGATTCGAATCTGCCTGAGCCCAAAGCCGCTGTAATTCACCGTGACACCACATCTTATAACCACGCTATTTTATAAGCATGCTTGAGTGTGTCGGGGGTGGGCGGAGGGGGAAGAGGGGCCCATCTATAAAGATGCTTTTCATTAAAACCTTGTAATTACTAGACTTGTGTTAAAAGAAGATAATTTGCTATAGTTTTAAAGTCATCAGTGGAGGGGAAAAAACCCACAAGAACTTGTAAATACCATTAGCTGCTCCCCAACTTTGTTGAATTTAGCTGATGTTTTTGGTGTTGACTTTCCCAGCTATCAGCTTAACTATATAAATCCAGTTGACGTGTCTTTATTCAGATAAAACTCTAATACTGCAAGTGTAGCAAATTAGATGCAAATGCCCCCTTTTTTTTATTTTAAGTATACTTAAAGCTGCCTTTCCAATGCAAATTTTATAGGAAATCTCAACTAGCTGGGACAGCCGTCTTAGCTGTCAGCAGGCAAATGCTTTCATTTTGGTCTCAGGCAGGGGACTCCTGCTTTTTTTCTTTTTGCCCCTGCAGACTGAGATAATTAAAACTACAGAGAAATAGTTTTAAATATACATGATACACACAGTTCCTTAAATTACGGGATAATGCATAAATTCACCCATTACCATATTTGATAGCGGCCTCGCTGACCAGAGCTGAGAGGTGGGGGCCACGTGGTTCCCCCAACAACTTGCTTCTTTTGTCAACAACCTTGCAGCTCCTATCACTTCCCCGATGTCCTAGGAAGCCCCGGTAAAGGTTCAAAGAGAGGTTGTGAACACGCTTATTAAAAGAGGGACCGCTATGTGTGCGTGCGCTTTTTTAAAGAAATAAAAATGTTAATGGTAACTTTTTTTTCCCCTTTTTCCCCCAGCAGTTCTCTGTCTCCTCGGAATACATATCCATTTCGGCTTTGATTTGTTGAGCTCCCCGAATGAGTTTATCCAAACAATGTGAATTTACTCAGATCTCTCTCAAATCCCACATCTCTTGTGGTTGATAAAGCTGACTTTAGCTAAGAAGGGCTGGATCAGTGTGATTTGAAATTCACATTGAAAATGATAAGGGCTTTGCTGGAAATAATAAGCACAGTCAAACGCTGTCAGGAGGAAACAGTCAGGCACTCGCCGAGAAATTTGGTAAGGCCGTGCCCCGCCCCCTTCTCTTTCTAGAACCAAGGTAGAGAAACGAGGGGAAAGGTGAATGGGGCTTTGCTTAGACAGACACTTAAGCTTTGCAGATGATGGGGATGATAATTCTAAAGAGCTTTGTGCATTAGCTTTATTCTTTATGATTGGAAAATGGCAGTCACCCCTTGATGGGTGGTGGATGGTCCCCTCCCCCCATGGGGAGCAGTTTGGGGTGGCACTGAGTGATCTCTGCCTACCATGGTGCCCGACACCAGTTGGAATCTCTGCCTCTGTCTCTCTTGCTCCCTCCTCCCTTGATTCCTTTTTCAACACTTAACATATGCCTGGGACTGGGCTAAACATCTTCTCCTTTCCTGCTCCCAACCCTATGAGGCAGCAAAATGGCTGTGCCCATTTTACAGAAATGAACACTGAGGCTAAGCTTGGGTTCAACCTGCCCAAGGCTCCATAAAGATTCGCTCCCAAGTTGATGCCCGGAGGCCCCCGAGTGCTGAGACGGAATGCAATCAGTCCCGAATGTCGCTGATGAGCACTCACCCTCTTTCCCTGCAGCTGCCCCCGGAGACTGGCTTATACCTTAAAGAAGAGGTTGGTTCAGAATGTCGTTCTTGAGACATTCTAAAGGAAGCTGCTTTTCTGGGATATGCTCACCAGGGCAACGGAAGGGGAGGTGGGGAGTGGGGGGTGAGGGCAGGAACCGACCTTCTGGGGACAGAGTGAACTGAGACTTGGGCTTTTACCCACGAGTGTGATCTGAGCAGACCGAGGCTTCTCGGCCTGGGCGCCGCCGCCTTTTGGGGCTGGATGGTTCTTTGTGGTGTGTGCACGGGGTGGGGACGGGGGTGGCAAGGCTGTCCTGTGTGCTGTTGGGTGTTCAGCGTCCTCCCTGGCCTGTACGCACTAGATGCCAGCAGCACCTCATCCCCAGTTGCGACAGCCAACGATGTCCTTGACATTGCCGAATGTTCCATGAGGGTGGCAGAATCTCCCGGTAGGGAACCACCGGCGTAGGCCTGGGTCCTTCGGGTCCCGGATGCCTCACTGTCCTTAGAAGGCAGGTTACGTGTGGGGCGCGTCCCCTCCTCCGGGTTCCCTTTGTCTCAGAAGACCCCACGTTCACACGCCCTCCCGAGCAGCTAAGCGACCTTCCCAGGGAAGAGGCGGTCAGGGGAGCTTTGCCTTGAGACCTTATTTCCAGTCACAGTAATTACTCTTCCCTGTCCTCACGACCAGGGCAGTTGGATGAGGCGCTGGGCTTCTCCCGGCTGCCTTAATCTATACCATTCCCATTTTGCCTTCACGAATGACTGTTCTGAATGCTTCTGTCCTGCATATATGTGTGTGCATGTGTGTGCATGTGTGTGCATGCATGTGTGTGCATGTGTGCATGCGTGTGCATGTGTGTGTGCATGTGTGCATATGTTCGTGCATGTGTGTGCATATGTGTGCAGGTGTGTACGTGCATGTGTTTTGTGTGCATGTATGTGCATATGTGTGCAGGTGTGTGCGTGCATGTGTGTGCATGTGTGTGCATGCATGTGTGTGCATGTGTGTGCACGTGTGCATGTGTGTGCACGTGTGCATGTGTGTGCATGTGTGTGCGTGCATGTGTGTGCGTGCATGTGTGCATATGGTCGTGCATGTGTGTGCATGTGTGTGCATGTGTGTGCAGGTGTGTGCGTGCATGTGTTTTGTGTGCATGTGTGTGCATATGTGTGCAAGTGTGTGCGTGCATGTGCATGCGTGTGTGCATGTGTGTTTGTGTGTGCATGTGCGCACGTGTGCATGTATGTGCATGTGTATGTTTGTGTGTGTGTGTGTAGCACCATGGCCAGGCTAGGGCTGGGGGGGGCATTAATTCCTCCCAGTCCCTGTCCCCGAGATGCCTCGCAGGTTGGTGGCCTGCTGCAGCCCGCCGTTTCCCACCTAGCCGAGTGCAGAGCTGACCTCTCTCTTCCCCTTGGCTCGGGGCCTCCGCTCCCCCCTCCCGCCCTCCACCTGGGCCGCCTCTCCTGACCCGGTGACTTGGTGTTTCCTAACCAACACCACTAATAGCCACTGATCACCGAAGGGCAGTTTAAATTCTATTTAGACTTAAAAAAAAAAGGAGATAAACTTCAAAAGCTGTTTCCTGCAAGCAGAGCAGAAGCAAAGTCCGGCCATTACCTGCAGAAGCAGGATCGATATTTCAGCACCATGCCCCGGCTGGTTTTGCGAGGAACTTTTATTATTATTGCGGTTAAGCTGTTCTAAAGTGGAGCATCATTTATAAAACAAACGGATCCCTTCCAAATAGGTTATTTTCCCGGTTAATGACCGATCGTCTGCCCTGGGGTCTGTCTGTGTTGCGATTCCAGATGCGAACAGGCACTACCCGCCCAATTATCTTTATTAAGTGTTTTCCTCCCCCTTTCTGAAAAATGAAATGGCAGCCAGCACCGATGTCCCCTCCTTCCCCTTGCTGTCACCCTGCGCCATTTCCTGCGTTCGCCTCATTATGGACAAGTGTGTCCTTTAAGACACAGAGACTAATGAGGCGGTTTTATGAGACTAATACATTTTAAATTTTAACACTGGAGCTAGCATCTTTAATTGTACAATTATACATTCATTTGGCTCTCTCTCTCGCTCTCACTCTCGCTCTTTTTTTTTTTTTGCTTTAAAAGATAACAAACCACAGGTGACTGAAAGTGTGTGAAAAGGCAGAATTTATGTGGTTCTTTGGGGTACTAAATCATGCAAGAATAGAAATTGTTTTTCTCTTGACAGATTTCTTAAGCAGAATTAATTAGTGACTGTTTCAGAGGGCACGGTTCTTTAAAAAAAATTTTTTTTTTTGAGTGGGAAGGATGGGAGAGGGTTAAATTACACCTCGTGACAAACTCCTATCTTTACAGTCTTCAATTCCTACATAGAGTGTCGCTGGACAGCGTTTTGAGAATTAAAGAAACCCTGATATTCTGGGCCCCAGCAGCTGGTGACAGAGAGAGAGAGAGAGAGAGAGAGAGAGAGAGAGAGAGAGAGAGAGAGAGAAGCTACATATCCGGTCTCTAACAAAAGGCCTCTACATTCCCTACCTGACAGAGCTTTATCGGGGAGTAATAAATAAGGCTGAATTATTGATGATGAGAACCGCTAATATTATTATGACCTCAATTAAGTGCTTTTTTCAGACACATTAGTAACAAAGGGTCTTCCTTCTCCTGGTTGCTGTTTTCCCCCCCCAGGCCCCACTTTACATTAAAATCTAATTGATCAAACCTATTTGCCATTCGCACAAGAGCGATCACCATAATGGGTCATCTATCAGCACGGCTCCTCATCAGGCTATTAACACCTTTTGTTGCTGGCCCCAGTGCTGTGCCAGCTGAGAGGATCAGAAAGGCAGGGCCTCCAATCCGGTAGGAGTGTGCTGTGTGAGGTCTGGCTCGTGGTGCCCTTTAATTACCTTCTTTAACACCCTTGCAGAGCACACAGGCATTCCTGCTTGGGGGGTAACAAGATGGCACCCGCATCTGCATCTCCCACTTCCTGCAGCCTGCTCGGGAGTCCCAGAGTCCTGTCTTCAAGGAGCTTGGAGCTTGGGGGTGGCCCTGGGGGTGTTCCAGAGTCCTGTCTTCAAGGAGCTTGGAGCTTGGAGCTTGGGGGTGGCCCTGGGAGTGTGGAAGAATGGGGAAAGCCTTTATCAACAAGGGCGGCTGGTGCCTGGCTGAAAATGGAGACCCTCCCTCCCCAGGAGTAGAACTTTCTCGTGACTTCCTGGCTCATGGTCACTCACAGAAGGTCCAGGGATGGCCCGTAACCCCCTTCGGAATGTGTACAAGATTGTGTTTACATGTATTTTTCTAGGAGAAGGTTAGAGCTTTCATGGAATCCCAGATTTGCCCACGACCCCACAGCAGATTAGAGATGTTGTCTGAGGAGCTTTTTAAATGGCGTGGCGGGGGGGAGGTCTTCTATCAGTCTGTCCCTCAGTGAGGACCTTGGGTCTCTGGCTTTGCTCTTGGCGCACTGTCTGAGGTTGGGCCAAGCTCTCTCTGTCCCCTTTCCCAGGGCCTCTGCCCTCCCTGCCCATTTGGCCGGAAGAAACCCCCCATCAACCTCCTGCTTCCAAAGGGACTGTGAGATTGGGCTTCCTCAATGAGTCTAACTCACACAGTCCCCCCCTCCCGCCATGTTGGAAGCATCGAGAAGGCAGAGGTGCCTTGTATTGGCCGTTTCGCTGTTGTTCGAGACGAGGCAGCTCCAAACATGGCATGACGGAATGATCCGCTGGCGACCTTAGACGACTAGGAGACTAATCCAGGCCATCCTTTTGGCTCACAAAACTCCACCGACGCACCATGAAAACAGTATTATCATTTTTCTCCCTGATCATAAGCTAATACATTCAGAAATCAGTCAGAGGAAGCTAAAACTTCTCCAAATCTTATCATGTTGGCCTATCTCGATTTTCATTTTCTTTCCTATGCAAGCAACAATAGGAAGATTTCTAGGAAGATTACAAAAAATTTTTTTTTCAAGAATGAGACTACACATATTGTTTCTTAGTTTTCTTATTAACTTAGCAACATTCCTTGTAAACATCTGTGTGAGTAATTATTGTTCAGCATCATTATTTTAAATAACTGCATAGTATTTAACTGAGTAGATTCACCATAAAGATATTTGCCAATCCCTTCTTGCTAGATATTGAGGTTGTTTCCACTTCTGTCTATCATAAACAGTGCTGCAATAAATGTCCTTGTATAAACATTATGTACTTACCTGATTATGTTCTTAAGATGGATTTGGAAAAGTAGAATTTTGGGGTTAAAAGGTTTGTGTTAAATTTTTTTTAATTTACAATACAGATTAAGGGATAGGATACATATTTATGCAACTTTTAAGGTGTCATAAAAGAGTATTTTCTGTCAAACGTTTGTCTCAGGCCAGGGGCATTGAAGAGAGCAGATTGGATTCACTTAAGGGCCGACTCTGTGAGTTTTCTCTTGGAAGGAACTAGAGCAAATCGGCTTGGCTTTCTGCCCAGTGGAGGCAGAGGTGGGGGCAAATCTTTTGCCTCTTCTAGAACCACCGTTTAAATATACAAGCCACGGTGGGGTACGGTAGTTCACACTTGTAATCACAGTGCTTTGGCAGGCCAAGGCAGGAGCATTGCTTGAGGCCAGGAGTTCAAGACCAGCATGGACAACATAGTGAGACCCTGTCTCTACAAAAAATTTTAAAAATAATAAATACACAACCCTCTCCAATAAAAAAATCACCTCCAGGTCAGTAAAGAGGCTTTGAGGCCGGCAGCTGTACTGATCTTGTCTCAGCTCACGCCTCACTCAGAGCTCCATCCTGACTGTGCTAGCCCCACGACAGGCAGCCGGGCAGGGGTCTGTCTGCCCTCGGCTCCTCGAGACATGGGGTAGGCGGGAGGCACTCTGCCACGAAGCACGGTGTGTCCATTTCACAGCGGCTGCCTAGTGGCTTCTCAGTCTGTGCTGTCTTAATTCAAGTTGTCATTCATAGACCAACAGAAAACTAAAATCAATAAATGGTGAAAATGGGCTTTAAAGGCAAACTAAAGTCACAGAGGAGGGAGGGAAGTGACATCTGTTGCCTCAAGGGGTTACATTTTTCCTTCCTATTTAGAATGGCTGGATCTGGGGTCTGTGCTTGAAAAAAGGGAGGGGAGGAGAAGACAAGTGAATTTCTCTTTTGAGGATATGCAGAGTGTCCATCGAATAAAACCTCAGGCCTGGACTGTCATTCAATTGGGTTACAGAGAATGATGACAATGACAATATTTGGGATGGGGCCATGCTTTTTCCCAGGAACATAACAGGTATGTCTCGGGATGTCTGTGTGCTGTGTTACTTCGGGCAAGTCTATGCGCTTCTCTGGGCCACAGTTTTCTCACCTGGAGGCTGGAGTCAGGCAAAGTGCAACGATTTTCAGAGTGTTCTCTGGTGAGAAACCGCAGCAGATGTGCCCCGGGCAGGGTCAGGACGCGAGATGAAAACTCGGGTCTGGTGGGGAGGGGGCTCTGGACCCTCGGCCGAGCCTTGACAAGGCGGCGCGGGGCTCCTGCCAAAGACCGCATCTGAAGTTAGAATTTCATGGCAGAGACAAACATTCGAAAAAAATCACTGAAGGGGAGGGTTTCCAAGTTTCCTTCCGCTTCTGCGGGGCAATTAACATCTGTTGCATGTCTACAAGTTATTTCTGAAAACCCAGCTTGGACTCATTCCACCGTCTTCCTGTGATTAGCACAGAAGTGACAAGAGGAGGGCGGGTGCCAGGCCCAGGTGGGCAAGGGATGGCTGG
>VSMD01094303.1:0-24354 GCA_008750895.1 Mirza zaza
AGTGCAAGTCCCACCGGGATTGATAAGACCCACTGACAAGTGTGAGCCTGGCCTGAGAACAACGGCGGGTCCTTCACAGCCTTGTCCCCTGCTGCTCTGCGGGGCACTGACGCTTTCCATTCTTCATGCTCGTCTTGACTTCCAGGGTCTGCTCTTCCTATCTTTATTTCTTTTCAATTATGAAATCCTGACATTCTTTTTTCTAACTAATTTTTTTCCTACCCCATCCTAGAATAGGACCTGAGGCAACCAGCAGGGTGAGGAGCAGGGAGCCTGGACTGTGCTTGCAGCAGTTCAAGTCCTACCTCTGCCGTCTTGGCCCGTGGAGCGAGGCGCGCACTGCGTCTCTGCCTGCCAGCGTCTCTGCCTGCCAGCGTCTCTGCCTGCCAGCGTCTCTGCCTGCCAGCGTGTCTTCGGGGCTGGGGCCGCTGGAGGCTCCACCGGCGGGGGCACTGCACGCTCAACGTGAAGGGCTTGGAGGCAGTGCCTGCGTGTGGTGAGGCTGTGAAAGTGCCGGCTGCTTAACAAAGTTATTAATGCTAACTGTACCCATTTTAAGAGCTAGAATATTGTACGTCCCAACTAGGCACCTGGTACTGTACTGCTCTGTCTGCTTCTTACATCTGGGAGGCTGTGTGTCGGTCACCCTGAGGCCCATCGTCCATCACAGGGCACCTGCCCTCTTCACAGTCTTGCAACCGCCTCCCCTCTCAAGAGGCAGCCGGTGGATCACTTCTGTGGCTGGATAATTCATTAGTTTTCCCTTGATAACTTTTTCAGCGGTTACCACCTCTTTCTTCTTTTATTTCTCAGGAAAGGCAACACACTGGACTTGGATGATTCATTTCTTATTGTGCAAATCAGGTTAAGGGCAAAGGTTATTCTTGTGCTCGTGGCATCAGGTTGCATTAAAACTGTGAAGCAACCGTAGGTATTTCTGTGCACGTGACTTGCATGGTCTGTGACTTATTTCTAGGAAGCGAGCAGATTTGCTGACTTTGGCTCTTTGTGGTTTGGTTAGATGAGTTCCATGTCACCCGAACCATCCTCGTCAACTTCTTCTCTGACGGGGGTCACTGAAGGTCACCATGGTCTGCCTTTTCACCTGCTTTTGGAGGGAAGAGGAAGTGGGTGGGGGAAGGAAGCAGAAACTTCTCTCAGCCACGTGACCCTCCCCATGGACCTCAGTGAGAGGAAGAAACCTTTGTCCTTCGATTCATGACTTTGGTGGCTATCAAGGGGGCGGGGGCACCAGTCCTAGTGAGCGTGTGAGTGACAAAGTGCCACGACCTGGGTGGCTCAGAACAATGGAAGTCATTGCTCAGCACTCTGGAGGCTGGGGGTCTGAACTCACGGCACCAGCAGGGCCCCCTTCTCAGAGGGCTCCAGAGAAAGCCGAGCCCTGCCCCAGCCGAGACGCGGCCGGGCGTGTGGGTGGGAGAACGGCCTCCCAGCACTGTGGGGCGAGGGCCCGGGGACAGGGGAGGCTGAGCTCAAGGGCCTCTGCACGCTCTGCACGCAGGCTCCTGCGTGGAGGACCAGAGAGTAGCTCCCAGGTCAGGCAGTCATGCTTCCTTCCCCCGAGACAGCCCTGGCAGGACATGTGTGTGACCTCAGGCTGGGCTCCGTGCCGCCGTCTGGGGCAGAATTCCCTCCTCTGGGAAACCTCAGGGTGTGCTCTGAAGGTCGTCAGCCGATTGGACGAAGCCCGCCACACTATGGAGGGTCATCCGTCATACTCAAACTGCTAATCCCATCTACCAGGTACCTCCACAGCCACGTCCAGACCAATGCTGGGCAGAATGGTGGGGCACCCGGCCTGGCCAAGTTGACGCATACAATTCACCACCAGGCGGAGGTATCCCTGGTGCGGCCGGCACGCCCGTTCCTCCACTAGATAGAAGCTCTGGCGCAGGTGGGCTTCCAGCAGGCCTGTCAGCTGCCCCGTTGGCCCTTCGCTTTGTAGCCCTGCGGGTGGTGGAGGGGCAGCTGCGTCCAGCCAGGTCCGAGCTGGCCCGAGACAGCCCCAGCTCCTTTCATGGACCTGGTCAGGCTCATGACCCATTTCCTCATTGCACTAAAAAAGATGTAATCATCTATTCTTTGCAGACATTCTCGGGTGGATGGCTGTGTGCATGGACCATTCTCCAACTAAGTTCACTAGCAGACAGTTTAAAAACACAAATGCAGATGGAATGTTCTAGATCTTGCCTGTGGAGGTGGTCCCATGACCATAAACTTTATTCAAAGCTCATCAAGCTTTATGAACTAGAACTGAAGTAACGTTTTGGGTTGTATTTGTGGCTGAAACCTGAAAATATTGAAAAAGCTTTTAATTGTGTTTTTAAAAAATCTCTCCAAAGGGAAGTATGTCCTGGCTGGCTCTAGCTGGGCTCCTCTGGGCTCTCTTTGCTCGTGGTCCTGTTTCTGAAGTGTTTATTTTGTTTCGGTCTCTGGTTCTGTGCATCTGGGTTTTATCTTTCTTCATATTGTCACAGGGGTGTTTTGTGAGTTCCCGTCCAGTGGGCTATCTGGATCTTGCAGGCAGAGAGCTCGTTTAAAAAGTTCCCCTCGCTCTCCGTGTTGGCACTCGTGTTTCCTGGTGGGGCTTACTTTTAAACAGAACTGAAATAACGAGGGTTCCGATGTGCACATTTCAATTATATGGACCACTTGCACTAGGTAAGTTGGTGATTTTCAATTCCGGCTGTGCATAGATGCACCTGAGGGGCTTCTAAGAACGATACGACCCCAGCCCCACTCTCCGTCCTGATTCCTGTGGTCTGGAGTCAGGGGTCTGCGCAACAGTATTTTTAAAAGTCTCCTTGGCTGGGTGCGGTGGCTCACGCCTGTAATCCTAGCACTCTGGGAAGCCGAGGCGGGCGGATCGCTCAAGGTCAGGAGTTCGAAACCAGCCTGAGCAAGAGCGAGACCCCGTCTCTACTATAAATAGAAAGAAATTAATTGGGCAACTAATATATATAGAAAAAATTAGCCGGGCATGGTGGTGCATGCCTGTAGTCCCAGCTACTCCGGAGGCTGAGGCAGGAGGATCGCTTGAGCCCAGGAGTTTGAGGTTGCTGTGAGCGAGGCTGAAGCCAGGGCACTCTAGCCTGGGCAACAAAGTGAGACTCTGTCTCAAAAAAAAAAAAAAAAAAAAAAAGTCTCCTCACTCAGGTTGTGTGTGATTTCTGACGGCTATTGCAACCCATTCAGTTATTTTTAGACCATTTAATGAAGACGATAGATACTCAGGGTTAAAGGCGGGCTGTTTGGCTTCAGGAAGGCAGACGGGTAAAATTGGGCAAGTTTCAGTTATCTGGCAGCTGATTGGGATTATTGTGGGCTGTTGACTTCTGCTTTCCTCGTGCTGCCTCTGGGCCATTTTCCACTCCACCGAGTCCCCAGGAGCAGGGGAGAGGCTCATCCTCTGAGAATGAGAAAAATGTAGGCAATTGGTAACGGCTAAGGGACCACCACTCTAGGAGACAGTTTGCAAGGTACTGATGAGGAGACGAGGACACAAGCAGTTCCGGACAGTGGAGTCTGTCCTCAGGCGTGGGAGGAATCTAATTCATGACTTACTTAACAGACGCATTGGGCTTAACCCGTGCCAGGCCCGGCCCTGGGCAGTTTGCCAGTGTGCACCCATTCAGTTTCTCAGCCACCCTCTGGCAGATTCTATTCACATTTTAGTGATGGGGAAACTGAGGCACCAATTGTCTAAGTGACTTGCTCGAGGTCACAGGGTGGGGACTTGGATGTACTCTGTCTCTAGAGTTGGGACCCTTAGGGGAGCCCTCTGCCATCCCCACCCAGGGCATCATCGAGGCACCTCCAGGGTGGTTCCCTGTGCACATTTCAGAACTGCCAGGAAGGCAGACGCTCTCTGCTAGCGCCTGTGTTCCCCGGAGAATGCAGGGTAGCGGCTGGCGTTTCTCGCCCGAACAAGCTGCCCGAAGACAGCACAGCACCTCTGCTTCTGTGTGGCTAGAGCACAGACTCCATGGGCTACCTGGAGCCAGCATCCATGTCCAGGACCCACTCTCCTATGTGTCTGTGGCCCACTTCCTGCTCCATTGGGTGCCTCAGTTTCTCCTCTGTAAAATGTGGGAAGGGGAAGGCCATGTCGTATGGTTGCTGGGAAGACCTCGAGAGCCTCATAAACCCTGAAAACTCCTTGTGCAGGCTGAGCTTTCTTCCCTCTCTATTCCCGTGTCTCCCATACCTGACACTGGGAAGGATTAAGGAAATTAGTAGCTCATCCCTGTTATAAATTACCAAATTGGTATTCTGATTTCCAGCCTCTTCTCTTGCTCAGGCAGAACATAAACCACATCTAGGGAATGGAATTGGCTCTGTGGGTGAACAAACGAAACTGTGGTTTTAGATCTGTGAATCTGAAAACCAGGCCTTAGACTCTGGCAAACCTCTGGTCACCCCCCACTCCCCCCACCCCCACCCCCCACCCCAGGCCCTGTCTGCAAAAGGTGAGGTCTGGTGGGGCCTGCCCACCCCCCCAGGGCGCTGTCTGCAAAGGTGAGTCCTGGTGGGGCCTGCCCCCCCCCCAGGGTGCTGTCTGCAAAAGGTGAGGCCTGGTGGGGCCTGCCCCCCCCCCAGGGTGCTGTCTGCAAAAGGTGAGGCCTGGTGGGGCCTGCCCTCCCCGCCCCCCAGGGCTCTTTCTGCAGAGAGCAGGGGCCTCCCTCTCCAGCTGCTCTGGACTCACCAGTAAGTGTCCCTGTCAGTTTTGCTGCATGTCAGTAGTTTGTCCACAGTGAGCCTGATCAGATACCGGAAATGTTGTTACAGATTCTAGTTTTCCTTAACCACCAGGAGTAATGGACATCCATGTCTGAATTGTGTTGGCAACATAAAGCTTAACAGATCCCTGTGGATTTGCTGTATAGATGCGTCATAACTCCTGGACAAGTCTAACCTGGACCCCAAGACTCTGGTCACTCCCAAGTCCTCCCAGCCCCAAGGCCCCACAGACAGCCCAGAAGCCGAGGAGGAGGCTGGGCCCCTCTCCTTCAGTCAAGCACCTGCCTCCAGACCCGACCACAGCCGGGACCAGCAGGGCTCATATCGGCGGTGCCACACCAAGCTCGGCTGCCTGGCTCCAGTGGCCAGTTGACCAGACCATGGTTCAGCAGCTCACTGACCCTTGGCTGCATTGGTTGAATTCGAACCCAATTGGATTTTTCTCTTTTGCTTTGGTTCTGGTCAGCCTGGTGCTTTGCCATGCCCAGAATCAGACCATGAGGCTGTTTAGTTCTCCAGGGAAGCCCAAGCCAAGGGCACCACCAGAATTCCTATAGCTTCAGCTGCAGAATTGGGACCCAGGTTTGGGGAAAAAAGGCGAGAGAGGTAGAAATGCCTGATGCAGTTACTGGGGAGGGACACGTGACATACCCCGTTCAAACCCATCCTTGGAGAGGGGAGACCCCTACTCCGACAGGCACTGCCAGTTGCATCAGCAGGGCTGGCCCTCGAGGCTCTGTGCACACCACACACGCCCAGAGACGAGGGCCCTGGATTCAGACGCACTGTGAATTTGTCAAAGCCAAGTGCAGAAAGCCAAGGCTGAGTGACTTACCACTTTATCTTCATTGTCATGCCTGAAATACCAGAGTCCCCACTTAAATTCAGTTAAGATTAAATTTAGAACTTCTGTCCCCTGTAGGACTAGCCTGTCTTGTTATGGGCAATACACTCATTTAGAGCAGCCTGAATTTCCCTTAGGAATCCCGAAAGCTGTAAATGATCTCGAAAACAGCATTTAAGAACTTCAGATATGAAAACTCTTATTTGTAGATGCCCTGGCTGGGGAAACTGCCCGGGCTGATGGGCAGATCACAGAGTGCCGAGGAGCCATCCTCGCTCGCTCTTCCTGGCTGGCATGGGGCTCTTTGCTTCTTGCTTTCTTTAGCTACTATTATTGTTTCCATTTTAGTTTTTTAAAGGCACATCAGACATTTTTATCTGGAATGGAAAACTATTTTAGGCACAGGCATCAACACAGCTCTGCCTTTATCCTGAGTGAACTATGTGACAGAGAGGTGAAAATGGTTCTTCCGGGGCAGCTGGAATGTCCCTGGCTCTGTGTTCCCACAGTCGCTGTCTCGTGACACCCGGCGGGTAGAAGCTGATGACATTTCTGGCTCCTGGAAGGCCTCGCGCTGCCTGGATTGCTATCTGTGGGATCAGTGCGCCTAAAGGAAAGTCTCAGCACCGTGCAATGACGCCTGCCTTTCTTTCTTTTCCTGTTTCAACTACTACCTGCTATTGTCAGTTCCTGTGTTGGGTTTCAAAGGCCCCTGGGCGTCCTCTGTGGTGGGACAATGCCCACTGACCCGGGGCACTGTGGGATCTGCGTGCTGGTGTCCCGCAGAACCTGAGTGGACACCTGTGGTTAAATCGTGTCCCAGGCTGGTCTGCGAGAGGTGTGCTAAAGGAGGAGCGTTGTTCTTCCGGGGCTGGATTCCAGAGCACACACCGCTTGCCAAGAGGGTGACCTTGTGGCCCAGACCAAAAAGTTCCCAGGCTGGCTTTTCCCAGACGAGGGAGGTGACCCTGACAGTCCTGGCACTTTGCCCATCAGTCAGACTGCCCAGGGCGCATACCTCCGACTCCCGCCACACCCGCCCCGGCTCCCCTCCCCCCTTGGCCCGCTGGCTCAAACACCGGGGCTTTGCTGGTGCTAGAGCTGGAGCCTGGCAGGGCATGGGGATGGCAGCCACCAGTGGGTCGGGCCACACGGCCGTACTCCAGGCCGTGGGTGTGTGTCCTGCAGGCTCCTCTCTCCAGGGCTGGCCACAAGGTGACCACTTTGCCTCGAAAAATTGAGGCAGCGTTGCTGCCCAGGCCTAAGCACTGTGTGTCAGAACGTGGCCATTTCAGGATTGGGATGGGGTGGAATTTGGTGTACTTCTTGGCTATTTGGCTGAAAACAGTGGTCTATTAGCAAAGGACGCTGTTTTATATAAATGCATATGTGCAGGTGTCACGCCTTCAAGCCATGCTCCAAACACCCGAAGACCCAGGCTCTTACCTTCTTTTGTGTCAAGGACACCTAAGCACACAGAGGTGACCATATTTTGAGATACGGTTGTCACAAATTTTTTTTTTTTTTTTTTTGAGACAGAGTCTCACTTTGTTGCCCAGGCTAGAGTGAGTGCCATGGTGTCAGCCTAGCTCACAGCAACCTCAATCTCCTGAGCTCAAGCGATCCTACTGCCTCAGCCTCCCGAGTAGCTGGGACTACAGGCATGTGCCACCATGCCCGGCTAATTTTTTCTATATATATGTTAGCTGGCCAGTTAATTTCTTTCTATTATAGTAGAGACGGGGTCTCGCTCTTGCTCAGGCTGGTTTCGAACTCCTGACCTTGAGCAATCCTCCCGCCTCGGCCTCCCAGAGTGCTAGGATTACAGGCGTGAGCCACAGCGCCCGGCCACAAAATTTTTAAAATTTTTAAAAATTACGACTGACGTGTGTTTCATTAGTAACATGTTATTTCTGTTATTTCGGTTGGTGATAAACATTCCATATTGCTGTTTCTGCAGTTTGTTGCCAATATTTATAACTGAAGGAAACACTAAGAGGATGGTGAAGATAAAGACAACATTTCCTCCCCCATTCAAGGTCACGGATGCCTGAATTCAGCTCACGACCCCGGTGGTTACGGGCCTTGTGTGGTCAACCCTGTCCACACACCCAGGGCAGCTGCCCTCACAGAGACATTGGGCCACTTAGAAGCTGCAAATCATGGGCCATTGTTGCATTTTGGTTTACCTAAATGTGATCTTTAGGACATTTTTTGAATTAATTTTGAACATTTAAAACCTTGGAGATTGCTCAGAAAAGTCTAAAAGGTTAGCTTCTTTTTTAAAAAGCAGAATTGGGCCTGCTTTACCTGTGGGAGCGATTGGAACAGGGCGTGGACTCTGTCCCTAGGTGCCCGCCTCTCTCCACTCCGACAGCCAGCCAGCCTCGTCTGGACTTGTGAGTCCAAGTTCCAGAGAGTGGAGACCAGTGGCCACCCAACTTTGCCATCCCACCTCTTGGTCTAAGGGCGTGGCCCGGGAGGCCACCTGGCACCCTGGGGAGGAAGGAGAAAGCACCCAAAGCCGGGGTGCTGGTGGGCTTGGCTGAGGGCCCCTGCGAGGCTGTCTGCTGAGAGCTCCCTTGGGGGCTCCCTCTAGGGCAGAGTCTGTCCCCAGGGAGGTCAGGCTGGTTGGGGATGTTCTTCCTTCCTCTTCCAAAACTGTGCCCTCGGGCGTGTGGTGTGGGGCAGGGGTTTGTGGTTGGAAGATCTCACTTGAGGTTTGCTGATTTGGTGTCTGGTGATTAAAACAAACTTGGGGTTTGGTGATTAAAACAAATCTGTCACCAGATTCAATTGCATCTGTCACCAGGAGTGTTTGTTTGTAAAGGTCCTTACCCCCAACAGGGAGGGTTTGTGAGAAAGGCAGCGTCCTTTTCCCAGAAGAGGCAGGTGGCAGCCACAGCACACGATGCCTCTGTCCCACGGCTGCTTGCTCAGAGCCGTCCCCGTGACGTGGCACACACCACACGAGGACCAGACACTGCAGCAGGCTGGGAATGGCCTGGCCCCATGTTGGGGCTTCTCCCCCTGCTCTGGGGGCTGCACCTGTCCCGGGAGCACCTGCTTTGGCCTGGACTTGCTCCCCTTGAAGGAGTGTGTCCTCCAGATCTAAGTCCCCAGAAGGGTCATGCTAGGGCAGAGGTCACAGAATTCCATAGAAAGTTCTAGGGTGACTCTTAAGCTGGCTGGAGCTGCCTGTTGGGGGTGGGGATTGGTGACCCAGCCCCTGGGGTCTGTATGGTCCTGGGGTGGGGACAGGAGACCACCATGTGCTGATGCTACCTTCGGGGAGTGTGTTGCTAACCTGGGTTGGCATGATCAGGCGATCATGCTGAGAAAGTATGAACAGCCCGGCCCTTCTAACTCCATTTTCTAGCCACTGATTATGGGGGGGGCAAGGGATCTTGGCATTTGCAGCCAGGACAGTGGCAGAGGTTCCAGTGTCCTGGCCCAGCCTCTCTCAAGCCTGCTGTGCCCGACTCCCCCACACCTGACCCCCGTGGTGGGAAGGTGTGTGCCCACGTGGGCCTTGTGAGGTCGGGGCTCCTGGGGCGGAGAGAGTAGCACACGCACCCCAGGCGGTGCCTGCTTACGTGCCTGGCGGCCCTGTTCCCTGCCAGCCTCCGGGATCAAGAGGACACGTGTCTGTTGTCAGCGTGTTGACGATGAGCTAAGTCTGGAGTTTTCTGAGACCTGGAAACTAGTTGTGAGCAGGCTCCGGCTTGTCTGCACACGCCTGTCCGTCTGTCTTCTCGAAGCCTGGACGGTGGGCTGGGCCAGGTCGGTGAGAGGGGGCTGCAGCCCCGACAGGAAGGAGGGCACAGAGGGGACACTGCTGCGTGTTGATCGGAGGCCTGGGCTTCTAACTCGACCTGGGGCTTGGGTCAGTGACCTCTTTTCCTGCACACTGGGGTGCGATCCCTTCCGTGTCCAGTTCTCTGGGCCCCCATTGCTTTGTGGGTGGTGGCTGTGGGCACGCCCTGAGATGAGAGATAACCCGAGTCTGTCTTTCCCTGTCCCCCCAGGGCGGGAGCAGTTCCACGGCCTGGGCTCCATGTACTGCCGGGGGGCGGCGGCTGTCATCCTCACCTACGACGTCAATCACCCACAGAGCCTGGTGGAGCTGGAGGACAGGTTCCTCGGCCTGACCGAGACGGCCAGCAAGGACTGCCTCTTCGCCATCGTGGGGAACAAGGTGGACCTCACCGAGGAGGGGGCCCGGGAGCGCCCGGAGCAGGAAGGGAGCAGCCCCGGGAGGCCCAGCGGCGGCGGCAGCGCCCCCCCCACGCTGCCTAAGCAGGTGCGGCCCGAGGACGCGGTGGCCCTTTATAAAAAGATCCTGAAGTACAAGATGCTGGACGAGAAGGACGTGCCGGCCGCTGAGCAGATGTGCTTCGAGACCAGCGCCAAAACCGGCTACAATGTGGACCTCCTGTTTGAGACCCTGTTCGACATGGTTGTGCCGACAATCTTGCGGCAGAGAGCAGAGGGGCTGTCGCAGACCGTGGATATAACCAGTTACAAGCCGCCCAAACGGACCCGAGCCGGGTGCTGTGCCTGAGCTGCCCGGCCGCTCTGACGCGAGGTCTGTGCGCACGGGAAGGGGTCTGGCCGGGCGAGCTGTGGTCTGAAGGACAGAAACGGAGGGGTCATTTCATGGAGCAGTGCACGGAGCAGAGCATCGGAGTGAAGTGACAGCTAGTTACTGAGCGAAGGTCGGCGTGGATGGAGTCTGCTGCGTCTCCGCGGTGCGTTGGTAGGAGGGACAGCGTCCTCCGTGAAAACCGTCTGTCCCGCGCCGGCACTTCACAGCCTGCCCCAGTGGCCCTCAGTCCCCGTGCACCTGCCTGTCTCAGCGCACTCGGCTGTTACCACGTCCTGTCACTCCTGTGTTTGCTGTTGCGCTCAAGCGTTTCTCCTCGCTGTGAGTCGGCTTTGGTCTTCCCATTTGGTACTCGTATATGGATGCATGATAATAGTGATTTTCACCAAGTTATTTATACAAAATCAGGAAAACTGTTTTTATATTGATTGCAGCAGTGTGGCCTACACATATTATTAAAGAGGATTTTGGGAAAAGCCTTGGTGTTGAGACTGAACTAATTTGGACTTTATTAGTCCCTCCAGGGCCCCTGGCCGGGGAGCGCTGGGGAGACAGTGGGAATGAGAGATACTTCTCTCTCCCTGTGAAAGTTGCGTCAAAGCCTTACAAATTCCAGAATATTTTAAGTTTTTAAGGTTTTCAATTTTTTTAAATTTCAGAGTATTATGGGGATACAAACCTTTTGGTTACATGAATTGCTTTTATACAGTTTGAGTCAGAGTTGGAAGTGTATCCATCACCCAAATAGTGTGCATTATACCCGTTAGGTGTGAGTTTACCCATCTCTTCCTCCCCCCTCACACCTACTTGATTTCCATTGAATTTTACTGCTATATGTGCACATGAGTGCTGATCGGTTAGTTCCAATTTAGTAGTGAGTACCTGTGGTGTTTGTTTTTCCATCCTTGCAATACTTCACTTAAAAGGATGGTCTCCAGTTCCATCCAGGTTGTTACAAAAGGTATTAGTTCACCACTTTTTATGGCTGAGTAGTACTCCATAGTATACACATACCACATTTATTAATTCACTCATGGGTTTATGGGCACTTGGGTTGTTTCCACATCTTTCTGATTGTGAATTATGCTGCTATAAACATTCCAGTGCAAGTGTCTTGTTTATAAATGTCTTGTTTTCCTTTAGGTAACTACCCAGTAATGGGATTGCTAGATCAAATGGTAGGTCTACCTTTAGTTCTTTGAGGTGTCTCCATACTGCTTTCCATAGAGGTTGTACTAGTTTGCAGTCCCACCAGCAATTCCAGAATATTTAGATTGGCCCATCTGCCTAGTTTTCTTGCTGGCTTGAATGCCAGTATTAGTAGCAAAGTGACAGCTTTGGTTCTGCGGAAGGCTGTTTGGGGGCCCTTGTGGATTCTGCTGTGGATCGAGGTGCCTCAGCTGCTTCGTCAGATGATGCCAGATGAGAAGTCAGGAGGCTATAGTTTTTGTTTTCTCAGAAATATAGCTGACAACAGGCCAGCCAGAGCGAGGGCTTCTTGTGCAGAAGGAAGTGCGGGAGGCAGGAAGCCGGGGCGATGGGCGTCACAGGCAGCGCTTGCTTTCTTTGGGGGTGCCCATGGTTTGTTGAAGGCCTATGACCCCTGGTTTCTGGGCTGCTCTAGGCCCAACTCCTCTGCTCCTGCTCCTTAGCATTTTCAGCTGAGCAGACAAGCTCGGACATAGGAGGAAATGCAGACATAGCCCTGCGTGGACCGGGCTTCTCAGGCAAGGTCTCCTCCTTGGTGCATCTTGAAGTCTGAACTTCACTTTCCCAGCGGCAGCCCATTGAAAAGTGAACGCCGATCAGTCTGACTACTTACTTTTCATTGATTTGGCAGAGATTACCACTGTAGGGCCAGAAGTTATGTTTATTTTCCACAAAGCACATCTTTGTTAGTAAGACATCAAGGAAACATGCTACCCAATGACACCCTGAGATCTTTCTTTGAAGCCTACAGAGGGAGAAAAAGGATCATTTGACATATTTTTGCAGGTCATGCTTGAAGACAGAAGTGGGCTCAAAGAATTCCCGAGGTCCTTTCTTCCAAATTTTCTTTAATTTGATTTACCATCTGCTCTGAGCACCCAGCAGCTTGTTCCCTGGAGGGCTACACGCTCTGGTGATGGTGCCCACGGACGGCACGTTCTCCCCCAGCTCCACCTCAGCAGTTCCCCCTGTATTTGTTGCCCTAAAAATAAACATCATGGGGGGCTCCTTTCAAATCAGTTCCCCCAAGAGGTGGGCATTGCAATCTCTCCCATACTAGCAACTGCTCTCTGCTGCGTGCTGGCATTCAGCTAATGCCCATTGATCGGCGACACTCCCCACCTGCCTGGAGCTGAACCATCGAGAGTTAGGATGGCAGTGCTGTCACAGGCCTCCAGGCCCCGTGCTGGGCTGTGTCCCAAGTGGACTTCAGATACCAGATACCTTGTTGGTGAGCCTGGTCTGGGGTCCCACTTACACGGGAGCCAGGTCAGCTCTTGGGAAGCTCAAGATCTCTCAGCTGGGTGACTCGGCCCCCCGGAGATGGCGCAGATTTTTCTGCTGGGCGTGAGTTTGACTTCAAGCCTGCGCCTGTCCTCTACCAACGTGGCCGCCCCAGGGATGCGGAGACCAACCGACAGTCCTCGGTTGAACTGCTGGACCTGGTCTTGGAGCCCACGGCTGCAGATTCCCGACTGGGGCTCCATAATGTCCCCACACAGGTGAAGAAACCTCTTTCCCTCTTTTCGCACTGACACTCGTAGTCGGGTGTTCCCTGGTGGCCAAGAGGCACTCCGCGGTCTACGGGAAGTTTTGGGGTCCGTGTGCTGTAGTCTGGGGGCCACCAGCCGTAATTTCCCCTGCCCACGGGCTCCTAGGGCTGGTTCCTTAAACAGTGTGGCTTTGTCGTGTCTGGTCCTGACTTCTGGTTTAAGCAGGGCTGCCTGCCATGCCAGGAAAGACACTCACACGAATGTTCCCACAACCATGCCACCCGCAGCACACAGAGCCCTGCGACAGAGGCTGCCGCTGAAAACCTGGAGACGTCTGGTTGGAGAGACGGCTTTGGTCTTCCAGAGGGAGGGGAAGTGGCTCTGAGAGTGTCCCTTCCCTGCTGTGCTCCTGGGAGAGGAACTCTGCGAAGCCCCAGCTGGGCAGTGGCAGCTCTGAAGAAGGCAAGCGCTGGAAGCCAGAGGCCCTGGTCAGTCTGCTGAGCGTTCGGAAGTCACCAAGGGTGGCAGCAGTGGCTGGTGAAGTCTGGTGGCAGGTGTCGGGTGTCCCAGCTGCCCTCGTGTGCTGCCCAGCCACTCCCCAGTCCCTCTATAGCACATAGTCCCTCCGCCCTTCCCCTCCTCAGCTGGGGCTTTGGAGCCTGCACTGTCAGAGTCCGGCGGAGGTGCAGGGTGCAGCGGGGCCTGCCGCGCAGTGTAGACCCGTCCACACAGGTGCTGTCTGGACCCGGTCTCCCTTTGTGCCTGCTCTGGGAGCTATTGGGCCCAGTCCTTCCTCAGGGGTCCAGGTGGCCCCTTCAAGGAGAGCTGACAGTGTGCCTTTGCGAGACCTTCAGGGCAGGTGACTTGAGGTGGGTTATGGAGCTGTGTCCTTCCTCCCTCCCCGCCTCCCTCTTTGCCCTGACCTTGCTGGCCCGGCCCTGGGGAGGGTCTGGTGGGCACCCAGGGCCCAGGCATGGGCAGGCGCATCCCGGCCAGTCTGCCAGGGGCCAGGATGAGACACACGCAGGCCTCGGATCCCAGTGCATCCTCCCATGCTCTGAGCCTCCACTCTCTTGATGGGCCTTTTTTTGGGATATAAACGTGGAAGGTTCCAGGGCAGCTTGAAATCTGACCCTCAGACTCCAAATGCCACATCCGGGTGTCGGGTGTGTTTTTTCCTTGAGTAAAGGTGGGTTTGGTTGTTTAGGCTTCTAACGAGTGGACACCCACAGACCCAAGACCCGCTGGGAAGCCCATATTTCATCCCCCGTCCAGTCTTTTCCACTGGGAAAAGTCACAGAGTTCTTTTCCATGGAAAGCCGTGTCCCGAGAGCTGGTTTACCAGGCCCGGGGCTGCTGGTGTCTCTGTTCAGCCAGCAGGGTTGCTCGGTGCCTGGGACCGGCCACTGTCATCCCAGCGGCATGTCCAGCCCCATCCCTTGGCCGCACCCCCGGGGGCCTGGTGGCTCCTGCTGGTGTGGGAGACCCGGGACGGGATCCTCAGAATCTGAATGTGAGAGTCCCTTTCCCAGGGCCCCGGCAGAGGAAACTGACTTTTTCTACATATAGAATTAGGGATAAGTCAGCTCACGGCGAAAGGGTGGGTCCCACCTGGCAGAGAAGTGGGGTCCTGCACCCTGTAGGATCAAATGGCCTCTGCGAAACGGCTGCAGCTTCGGGGCCGGTTTATGCTGTCGTGGGACCCACGTCTTCCAAGTTGCCTCCACCCCACCTGCCTTTGCTCTTGTGCTTGGGTTACAGCGGGAGGCAGAAGGTCTGAGAGTCGCCCTGCGTTTGGCCAGGCCCCCCGAGTGTCCGTGTGCTGGTGGGGCAGGGCCAGGGGCTCTGGGGTGCATTTCGAGCTGGGGAGGGTCCTCTCCTGCCCAGCCTATGTGGCTTTGCGGCTGCAGCCTCTTATCTCTAACCTCTGTCCAGACCTCTGATAAAAGACAGGTAAGCACAATTGGCATGTGCGTGTAAAATGCCCCGTCCAGGGCCCAGGCTTGTACGTGGCCAGGACTCTGGGCTAGGAGAGACGTGTGCAGTGCCCTGGGGGTGCCTGGCTTATAGCTGGTGCTCAGTACGTGGGCACTATTTTGGGGAAGTCAGCATAGCTCCCGAAGGGGGAGTAGAGGTTTGGGTTTGAACGTTGTCTGATTAAACTAGTTGTGTAATTTGGGGCATGTTGGTTTACTGTCTTTGGGAAAAATCTCATTCTGAAATGGGTCATACCCCTGGCAGAGCAGCAGGAGGCGGGACAGGCCCCAGGAGAGCCCGTCGCAGAGGGTCTGGGGCACGGGGTGGGGGTGGGGGGCCGTCCTCTTCCACCCACAGCCCCTGAGAGACGGTGCTGTCAGTAGCTCATGCAGAGAGAGAGAAACAGCCCGAAGGCAGCTCTTCCCTCTTTCTTCAGCAACATCAGAGAAAAATATCAGCTTCTCCTTAAAGCATCATTCCTTTGTGAAGCTTTGTTTTTAATCCACTCCCACTTTTTTTGAGGAATTGTGATAAGTACTGGACTGGGAGGTGTAGGAATAGGAAAAGGTGCTTTCTTTCCTGAGGAGCATGTGTGTGTGTGTGTGTGTGTGTGCATGTGTAGCACGCACCTACACACCTGCCTTCAGTGAGCATGAGAGCTGTGGCCACCGTGCAGCCAGGCACAGGACATGCCGGAGACATTCCGCCCTAGAGCTGCTGCCCATGGATGTGCGCTCAGCCCGATGGCCACAATGCACGCTGGTGGTGGCCGCCCATCCTACGCACAGCATCCAGACAGTGGCCCCTTCCCAGGAGAGTGGCTGCCTCAGGGCCCAAGACTGGTGACCGCCACGTGCTGTGTGTAGAGGGCACCTCGGAGGCTGGGCACACAGCGGCCGAATGAGTGCAGCAGGATGGCTCCAGGAGGGGACAGGAGACTCTGAGGAGGGCACTGGAGACGGACGTGGGTGGAAAACGAACAGGAGAGCTTGAGGTGAGAACAGGCTCAGATGGCGTCAGAAGAGCTGTCCAGCGTGTCTGTGTCCCGACTTCCTGGAGGGTTAGGACAACTTTCTGACATCGTGGGACATGTCAGCTGCTTTTCTGACCTTTAACTAGACAGGTGCTAAAGCTTGCTAATAAATCAGCTTCCACCACCAACTAAAGCTTCTTTCTTTCTTCTTTTACATTACAGCTGACAGAACTTTATTCAGATTTCCTTAGTTTCCCTTCAATGTCCTTTTCTGTCCCAGGGCTCCTTCTAGGATCCCACATGACATTTAGTCATCTCTGCAGACTCCTCTTGGCTGTGACAGTTTCTCAGATTTTCCTTTTTGATGGCCTGGGAAGTTTTAAGGGGAGCTGGGCAGGGGTTTTGTGGGATGACTCTACTGGAACTCGCATGACGTTTTCCCGATTGGACTGGGCTGACGGGTTTCGGGAGGAGGACCTCACATGACACCACAGGTGCACACCACTACCACTTGTCCTTGTGGATGTTGACCTTGAGCAGAGCTGAGGTCATGTTCTTCAGGTTTCTCTGCCTCCCCCTCCTCATGCTGTACTCTTGCGAAGGAACTCTATGCACAGCCCACACCTGGGGATGGAGAGGCGGGTGGAGGTGGTGGAGGGTCTACATAAATGATTTGGAAATTTTTGCATGGGAGATTTGTCTCTTCTCCCCCATTTATTATCCAACTGTGTATATCAGCATGGACTCATGGATACTTGTTTTGTACTTTGGGTTATAATCCAGCTCCACTTGACTTTCTTGTGCCAATTATTCCAGGTTTGGCTGTCAGGGGCTCTTTTAGTCAGCCCCTGTGTCCCTTCCCCATAGTCCTATCAGTGGGGGATTCATTTTTGAGCACTTCCTTACTCTCTAGCACTACAAGATGTTCCCATCATCTTCTGTGTTTCCTTCCCCAGTCCCAGAATGAGCCATTTCCCAAAGGAGCCCTGGTTCCTGGTATTGGAGAACAGTGTTAGAAACCACAGTCTGGGGCCAGGGGTGCTCATTTTTCCTGGGGTGTTGTTTCTTTTAGGCTCTCTTGGCTGACAGAGCAAGGAAATAGATGTGTGTATATGAACCCCAATATATACACGCACCTGTAAATATTTCTTTGTGTGACCATCTGCATCAATATTAGGTTAAATTCAAGTTCTTGCTGGTGTCTCCAACTCTAATCCATCTCCGCAAATCATCTCCTCCCCTTCGCTGTAAATTTCCGTCCCAGCAGTGAGAAACCTGCTCCCGCCATGCTGTCCTTTCACTGACTGTCCAGCGTCAGCACAGCATGCAGGGGTCAGAGTTGTTAGCCCGTACGCCTGTGAGAAGCAACCGTAGCAAGCGTAGCACAATGCTCCTGTGCAGTTCTCTTTGCCTCTGGTTTTAGGGATCCCGCTCACTTCTGAAGTTACTTTGCAGCACCTTCCCCCACCCCTCCAATGAGTTCCTGAAGCTTCTGCTAGTTTTCTTTTTTAATAAGTGGATGGCTGCTTTTTGGGAGTGGCAGCCTGAAGGTGAAACCACCACCTCCAGGTGTAACCTGAAGCCTTGGATGTCCCTCAGGGCAGATGGGCAGCCCCACACTGTAGTCTCTGAGCTTAATTTACTCTCTACCAATACCTCACAGGGAATTGTACTTTGGCGCTTCCCTCCCGAGTCTGTAACGTGAGCCTCTGGCCACATAGCTTGCGGGAGGTGAGGGCTGTTTCCCCATCACCTTCAAGACGTTTGCTTGGGTTTGGTTTGTGACCGTGACATCTTCCCTGTAGCTCAGTGTTGCCCTTTCCTTCTCTGTCTAGCATGCCATGGAATATTTTCCAAAGAGTTTCACCTCATCACCTGCACTGTGTATTTTGAATTATAATAGTTCTCTACTTGAACAATCTAAAATTCCCCACTGGCAGGGATTCTCTAACCCCTTCCTCACAAGGTCCTGGACGTAGCACAAGTGAGTGCAGGAAGGCCGGGCGCGTGGCTCACACCTGTAATCCTAGCACTCTGGAAGGCGGAGGTGGAAGGATCGCCTGAGGTCAGGGTTAGGGACCAGCCTGAGCAAGAGTGAGATCCTGTCTCTATTAAAAATAGAAAAAATTAGCTGGGTGTGGTTGCTTGAGCCTGTAGTCCCAGCTACTCTGGAGGCTGAGGCAGGAGGATCACTTGAGCCCAGAAGTTTGAGGTTGCAATGAATTATGATGACACCAAGGCATGCTAGCTGGGGTGACAGAGAGAGACTTTGTCTACCAAAAAAAAAAAAAAAAAGAGCAAACGAGTGCATGCATGCCAGCAGTCTCAGACACTTTCACAAGTAGTCACTAATTTACTTCTCCTAACATCACTATGATGTGCAGGTACTTGGACTCATTTTACCAGGCAGTGTAGCCAACTGAACAACCTGCCCAGGCCTCCTCATTGACGTGCTCGTGTTGGGTAGTTTGAGGTCGGATATGCTCTCCAGGGCCTGCCCTGCCTTGTCTGAGTGCCCCCCAACCAGCGAGGGCGACAGCAGATACATCTCTGGCTTCGTGTGAATTCTAGCAGGATCACTGCCAGTGGGTGCTGAGAGTCACCTTATACAGCAGTTGAGAGGCAGAAGTGACTCTAACTTCAGGCACCCACTCTCTGGAAAATGTGGCACATCCTCACTGGGTTGTTCAAGTGCACTTAGCTTTCAGGGTGCTGGTTATTCTTGGCACTAAGAAACTAGACCAGAAAAATCTCTTACGAAACATGCATGGGCCATGAAGGATGGAGTTCTAATTTTCCAGATTCAGAATGCTGATGGCTGGATTCCAGATGAGCCATGTCCACTTACACTTGTGTGAGGTTGTGTGCTCCTTCGCACAGATGTTAAGGTTATGAGTTATTTGTCTTTGGTTGATATTTTATGACATTTTTAATCCAATTATGCATTGAGGCCTTGATCTTAGTCTTTTCCTATTTATCTAGGTCCAAGATGAAGCCTCCTTTTTATGTTTAACGCTGAGCACCTGTGAAGCATCAACCAAGCACAGGCCGCCACCCTAAACCAGGTGGAGCAGGAGTCTCCAGGACCTATGAACTCTGTGGTTGCACTCTTGACAGTGGGGGTTGGAGTTAGAGTAAATAGCTGCTCTCAAGGCTTCTCAGAGAGTTGCTGTGTTGGACATCTTTCCAGCCCTGGTCTCATGTCCTCTTGTCCCACCACTTTGCTGAGGCTATTGCTGCGGTAAGCAGCGGTGCGCAGGTGTAGCCTGGCAGGACCCTGCACCAGCTTCCCCTGGCTCTCTGCCACCTGCACCTGGGATGCTGGCAGGCGCCTGCCCAGACTGCTGGTGCGTGGCACACCTGGACAGGTGAGGGAATTAACACCCTTAGGCAGCCCCTGACCAACGGGGCTAGGAGCTGGTGGATAAATGCTTCCTTCCCCAAGCCTCGGCCGGGCGCTCTGAGGCTCCTTCCATGGCCTTCCTGAGTGGGTCCCCCAAACTGTCCACAGAAGTAACCCCTCAGTAATGCACCCTGCCCGGGTCCCACCCCGGTTTCCTGGAATGGCTACTCACACCACCCTCCTGAGCAGACATCTGGGACATCCCAGCCAGCCTCTGGGGGACACAAGCCAAGACAGGTGCCCACCTGTTTCAAATAACATCATGAGGTAAAATACTTATTTCATTATGTGACAATTTTTCTTAGAAAAAGTTTCAATGAGATTAAAGTTTAAAGGGTAAAAATAAAGTCTGTGAGTTGGGTTCCTAAGGGTCAGCTAGGTTCCAGAGACATCAAGCCAGATACATGTCTCGGAGACTATTCCTTTGAAATACTGGGATTTGGTTTGGAAAGATATGTTGGAAGTAATTTAGTTACTTTGGAAATACATTTGTGCAGTGCCCTTCCTCCTAGCTGTGATGGGTGGTGGTTCGGGTGTGTTGTGTAAACGTGGAGTGAGTGACAAACACGCACGCAGTCCCCAGGGAGCTGAGCGACGGCACCGCAGACGCAGGCCCCTGCCGACACGCAGAGACGGCGGCGTGGTGCTGCGCCGTGCGCACGGCACTGGGAGCCCGCGGCAGGGCCTGTGTTCAGGTGAACACATTTTCCACTCTGTGGACGTGAGAAAATTAAGACAGTCAACAACTCGGGGTTTACAAATATCTGGAATTGTTTTGTGGCTGTTACACAGGTTAGAGCGGTCAGAGAGCACAGCGGGGGCAGTTCTCTCCGGGACATCTCGCGGCCGGAGCATCACTTCAGACTGCGAAGTTCACGTGCGGGCAGCCGGCCGGCAAGACACAGCTGGGGAGGCCCTGGCCGGGGCGGGCGGGTGAATAACTGGCACGTGGCTGCCTCTGTTTTTTATCTTCTTGAGCAGATCAGGAGAACTCACATCCACCGTATTCGGGAGAGACGGTGCTGGCAAGATGTTGGCTTAGAAAACAGCCAGGCCCATCCCAGGGAGCTCCCATGGGGACGAGGCCTGGGTTCACCAGCCCCCGGGCCCAGCCTCACGTGCACCTGTGCTGCCGTGAGTGGCCTGGAGAGCACCATGACTGTGCAAGGACACAGTAAGCGGCGAGCTACGCCTCGCGGCAAAACGGTCAGCTGGGCTCACAGGACGTGCTCGGGCTGGAACAGCTTTCTAGCTGGGAGGACTGAGTGTCCCGAGGACATGGGACACGAGGCTGCATTTCATTCTGCAGCCGAGCCAGAGAGCGGCCAGCGCCTGCTCAGTGACAAAGTGGCTGGCTAGCTGGGGCAAGTGCTGGTGCTGAATCCCTTTGGTAGCCTTCTTAAGAAAAAAATAAAATCAGTTTTTGGGTTGGCAGCTGAAAACGAAAGTTTACAAAATTCTCAGGAAGTTCCAGCAGGCAAAATGAAGCCTGGAATAGAAGGCGGTGTGGCTATATTTGCAGATTCAAGATGGTGAGTGGACCAACTCGTGTCTCTAACCTTTCTGTGCCTCGGGTCTGTATCTTTAGTACAGGAATTGCATTTACCTTAATCTCTTTCTTGTTTTTTTTTTAAATATTAACAGAAAATTCATTGAAAAGTATATTTTACTCTCTTCAGGTAAGGAAATTTCCATTGTAAAATATAAATCTTCATGGTTTTTATACTGTAATTCTGTATAAGAATATGTGAAAAAATGTTTACTGATTAAAAAAAAATTAAGCACCAAGGCTGGGCACAGTGGCTCACGCCTGTGATCCTAGCACTCTGGGAGGCCAAGGTAGGAGGATCGTTTGAGGTCAGGAGTTTGAGACCAGCCTGAGCCAGAGTGAGACCCTGTCTCTACTAAAAATAGAAAAATTAGCTAATGTGGTGGTGAGTCCCGGTGACTTGGGAGGCTGAGGCAGGAGGATCACTTGAGTCCAGGAGTTTGAGGCTGCAGTGGGCTATGATGACACCACTGCACTCTACCCAGGGCGACAGAGTAAGACTCTTTCAAAAAACAAACAAACAAAAGAATAAGCACCAAAATGGACTTCCTGGCATGAGCGCCAAGCGAGAAGAGCGCCGCAGCCTCACAGGTTCTTCATGCAAACTTGGCAGCGGCTGATGTGTGTCCGGATGAGGCCGGCCTTGAGTGTGTCGGCTGAGGGTGAGCCCTGGAAGCTCTGCTCGGGGATGGTGGTCAGCCAGAAGCTGTACTTGTTGGCATAGTAGTGGCAGGTGCCCCGGCCCCCGTTGCACTCGATGAACGGCGTGGCGCGGAAGTCCTCCAGACAGCTGCCCGGCGACACCAGCGACTGGCCGCCACCTTCATCCCCGGCGGCGGTGTGCTGTTCAGAGGGCAGAGACAGCAAGTTAGGAGCCTGCGGCCCGAGTGCCCAGGGCTCAGGTTACTGCCCGCTGTCACTGGTTTGTTCTTGCTGAGCAACAGACCGTGACCAGGTCTGTGTCACTGTGGACCCACGCGCAGCTCTGTCCCCAATGTACCTTGTTCAGCAGGAGGGGTGGCGGGATGAACTCAGGGCCACATGCAGGTGGCACCCAGGTGTGCCGAGCTGCCGGGCAGGGCCGTCCACACCCACCACGGTCATGGCCGGCCGTGCAGTAACACCAGAACAACAACAGCAGGCACTGTCAGCACGCACTGTTAACTGCCTTTTGTACAAAAATCAAACACAAGCGTCTACCCAATCATCCATTCCAAGAAAAATGCTTGGCAGAAAAAATAACAAAATGTTAACTTTTTAAAAATAAAAAGTAAATACGTGGGCCAGTGTCTGTGACAGGTGAGTTACAGGTAAGCAGTGCAGTGGCCTCCCCAGCCCTCTGCACATGCTTGTGATCAGGGAGGGAGGGTGACTGGTTTTAGTTATTTTTTCTTTTTTAAAAAATCCATACTTGCTGAGTTTTCTACAATAAATATGTATTGTGTCATCAAATTCTTTTTAAAATCAGAATTTGTTAATTGAGCAAGTAGTCAATTCTGAGGCTGCCTGGAGACTGGGTGAGGTTTCCAAGGCAACTTTGTTTTTTCACTATTTTAAAGTTCTACTTTCAGTCGCACAAACATGTTCAGCCTCTATGGGGGCACACAGTAGGCCCCTGGATCTCCGAGTTTATGTGTGAGTGTCATTTGGCCTGGCTGAGCAGATGTGAGTGGGGACGGGGTGGTCAGAGCCTGTTTATTTGGAATAGAAACATCTCAGGTCAGTTTGCAGGGAAAAAAGAGGCTGCGCTGTGATATATTTAAGCAGGGGCCTCAGTTTAACCTTTTCTGTGAACAAAACAGCAAAAAACCAAAAACTAAACCTTTACAAGGTGTTCTGCTCACAGAAGGCGGACGCCTGTCCAGCCCCGTGCTGCCCTGCTCGTCTGCTGAGAGCAGGCGGTGGGAATCGGGACCTGTGCACGAGGCGTCTCGGGCCTTGCTTTGGTCTGAAGGAGCAGAGGCCACGGGGGCGGGGGCCTGCTGGCACAGCCCTGGGAGGGACACCTACACACACAGACACGCGCACACACATGTTCTCACACACGCATGCATATATGTATGTACTCACGTGCATACTGATGAGGGCACACACAGTGTGCATTCATGCATACATGCACACAGTGCATGCACGTACACGCCCTTTCCAATGTGCTCTTCTCAGCAGACAAGCCTCTGGCTTTGGGACTCATGGCAGCTAATGTATCTTAAGACATTTGCCTGGATGAGAGGCTGACCCTGAGAAGAAGCCTTGAACACTTCCATATCCATATGGACCATGAAGTAGCCTGAATCAAAAAAGGAAAACTACTGCCCAGGTGTGGGGGCTCATGCCTGTAATCCTAGCACTTTGGGAGGCCGAGGTGGGAAGGCTGCCTGAGGCTAGGAGTTCAAGACCAGCCTGCAAAACATAGTGAGACCCATTCTCAACAAAAAATAGAAAAATTAACTGGGCATGGTGACACGTGCCTGTAGTCCCAGCTACTGGGGAGGATTGCTTGAGCCCAGGAGTTGGAGGTTACCGTGAGCTGTGATTGTGCCACTGCACTCCAGCCTGGCAACAGAGCAAGACCTTGTTTCAAGAAAAAAAAAAAAAAAAGAAAGAAAAAGGAAAAACTAAAATAATGGCCAGCTAGATATGTGTAGTTGCCCCCAGATCAGCTTCATTCAAGAAAGGCCCCTGAGGAGAGGGAGTGCTGCTGTGTGACAGCTCTGGCCCCACCGTGGGAGCCCTGCCCTCTCCTCCCCAACAGGGTGCTCATGGGGAGTGCAGAAAGCACCCCCAGGCTGCCCACCCTCACGGGCCGCTGCGGACGTGCGGCAGCTCTGAGCTGAGCTATCTCCTTTCCAATGTCAGCTCTCATTATGCGGAGATGCCGGCAGCCCTGAGCCGTGCAATGTGCTCATCACTTTATGGGGTGGATTAAAGGATATTTGATGTGCAGACGAGATGTGCCACAGCTCACCTATCCATCATCAATGACAATGGGACTTTCTGCTGTTCTTCCAAGTCGAGGCACTTCCTGAGCCCCGGTTTCACCAGCAGGGCGAGAGGACCCGTCTCGGGCCTTTTGGGGAATGTTGGGTTCTGGCTTGCTGGGGCTTCAGCCATTTATTTAAGCAGAGGATAACCTGTGCAGGGCATAATTTCTGCATATCTAGTGACATTAATTTGAGACATTACTAATGAAACAATGGATATCTGAATTTTTTAGATACTGTGTAATCACTCCCTACATGAGAGAGAGGGCTTGTTTATTTTTGAATTCAACAATGGGGGGTTTAAAAAAATAGGAACCACCAAAGATTACTCCCCCCATGACACAGGGCACCCTGGAGGTCATTGTGAAACCAAAAGAAGGCTACTCCAAAGTCACCTTAAAGGATAGTTTCTTAAAAAGTAGAAATTGCGCCTGTCCCTGCACAGAACTTAGTATCCTGCTGCTTCAACTTATGACAGCAACAATACCTATTAAAATATTAAAGTATCAGTACTTATTTATCTTTCCTAGAATCTGGATTTTTCCCTGTTGTTTTGAA